>CAUYQG010024169.1:0-30186 GCA_963574415.1 Tarsius wallacei | reverse complement strand
ACAAAAAATCAATGAAACAAAAAGTTGGTTCTTCGAAAGGATAAACAAGATCGATGGTCCCCTAGCTAGACTGACCAAGAAAAAGAGAGAAAAAACCCAAATAAGCACAATCAGAAACACAAAAGACAAAGTCACATCTGACCCTGAAGAAATAAGTGAACTATCACAGAAACAAAAAACTGAATTCTGCATGATCTCATTCATAAGTAAGCAGGAGCCAGGAATCAACACTGAAGACTGAGGAACTTCTGATGGAGTCTAGAAACATAAAACTAGTGGTAGAAATGTATGACTGGACAATGAAGATCTATGAAAGGAATTTGATGGGAGACAGGCCTGGAAAGGTAGGGAGTGAGCTCAGGGAAGGATTCACTAACCACTCACATGGATGTGATAGCTACAATAACAAAGGGAATCACAATTTTCAAAACATAAATAAATAACACAAGTGGAAAAGAGTAGAAGGCCCTAATAAAAAAGACAGGATTTGTATGCCAAGAGAAAAACTTAAGACAGCACAGTTCTATCCACGTCCTCTACATCTGTGTTCTGGAACAGACCTGTATATAAAGAACATCATCAAATCAAATAGAACAGAACAAAAAGTAATGAGGCTTCACATTTATTTTCCTCTTAGAGTCTCCAATTCTTTTCACATGACCCCAATCGTCCATTGGAAAATTTCAAACTTGTTTGCCATCAACATGTCCCCAAATCATACGTTAGCCAAATTTATTCCTTCTGGGAGCTTTTTGTGCTTAGGAAAGACAATGTGAAAATATGGGTTCTTTCACTCATTTGGTTTGAGCAACCTTCTTACCCCAACATCTTCCTTGTTAACTGTGATAATATTTGAGGAGGGGAAAAAAATGAAGAAAGATATTTTCTAAGATTTCTCTCAGAGGCACCCAGAATTATAAATTATCATTTTTGTGGGCATTCACAAGGGTCACTCTATGCTTGGAAAATGAAAAGATCAGTTTCTGATGCATCCTCCTGTGTCGTCCTGTGGCATACCTTGATTTTCCTTCAATATATTACCTCTCACATGACAGCACTCTGCCACCTAATTTAATGGGGCACTTGAGAGGAACTGCATCTACCTTCTACTGACAGAACATCAGCAATAACAGGGAGCCACAACTCTGTTAGGAGGTCACAGGCAGGCAATTTTATTGTTATTGTTGAAGATGGTGATCAGAGGCTCGGCAGTGAACATTGCCCTTGACAGAGATGGTTCTGAACAACCAGAATTTCATTTTATGGTTCCTTTTTTAAAAAGTGCATATATTTATGAAATCGCCCTTATGAAGCTCAGCCCAATCCTGATGGAAGGCTTCTGCACTGTTGTGTGATATGGTACAGTGGCAGAGGCTGAAAATATCCTTAAATCAAAAATAGTGATGCCAGTTGCAATTTTGAAGTTATAAAGGGAATAAATGCTTCCCAAGAATAATCCCTTATGCCAAACCAACTGTTAGAGCAAAGATTACTATCCTGACTGCAGTTACCTTATGCTTAGGGAATCTGTTCCAAGCAAAAGTAACAGCTGTCACTCCCATATGCGGGTTGGGGAGCACTGAGCTGGCCGTGCTGCTAGTCTCATTGCATATCTGGGGGTGCATACTCCTGGCTTATTCAGACTCGTGAAAAGTGAAGGTGCTGCCACACAGGTGCTGGACTTTGCTTGTGGCATATACGATGAAACCCAGTCACATCTGTGTGACAGCTCACAGGTTGAAAAGGCAGACTGTGGTATTTGCAGAGGGTTTATTTTTAATGGATTTTGCCTCCTCTAAAGGTATTGCTCTGGCATTATGTAAAGGCAGAATGTCCTTCGACTCATGGGCACAGAACCCTGAGGCTACAGAGACTCACAAACTTGTATGAAAACAGTCCCCAGTTCTCAGTTTATTAAAGGATCGCCAGGGTATAGCTTTGACAATTATTTATGGAGTGTATGATAGTTAAACCTGAAGTTCTGTCTCTTATTTTTAGTTGTTCTTTCAGACACCTCTCGATTAGATGTTTTTGTGGCATATATTGTTGCTGGTGAACTAAGAAGTGTAAAGTTATACAACATTCAAGAGATAAGCTGATCTAACATATTCCATTTAAAGGTGAAGAAACCAAGTTAATATTTTACTATTTTTGTTTGTATATTTATGCAGCCCCCCTTTTTTCCCCAAAACCTCACTGCCTTTTTCTAACTCCCTGTTTCCCTGGAAAATTCAAGGTTTCTGTAAGATTTCAAAAAATTATTCAGCTTTATTCTCATGGATGTTCTTATTGGGGTGTTCTTTTTGTATCTGCTCTGCAATCTGAGAACAGGCATAAATGAAATGTGAGCTCTCCTTTCTCTCATGCATAAAGTCACTTTAAATTGGAGAAACTGTACAACAGGGATTATCACAGTGTAAAATTTATATACATAGTTTTTCTCTTTACATTACCTGCTAGAAGGAGCTATAAAGAGGAGGATTCATGAACAAATTTTAGAAGCATAGAGCTCTCAGACCACTATTTTAAATTAAATATTTTTTAATCTCCAATTTACATACAAGCTTAGAGTTAAGCAATGAATACTAAAAGCTTTGACCTCACTGGAAAAGGACTTCTTCAATGAAAATATTATAAAATACTCTAGGAATTACTCTATGAACTTAGCACAAGGTCTGAATTAAAAACGTAAGTAGTTGGGAGCCAGGGTCCTGTGATCGGAATCTAATCCCACAGCAGTCAAATGAGTAGCAATGGGTCATTTAACTAGGTGAACTATGCTGTCTTCTTTAAAATAGAGTAGATAAAATGACATCAGGTGATTTAGAAGGGTATCTGAGCAGTTCTAAGTCACTGATGTGGCTGAAACCTCAGCTGGTACAAAGAGCCCACCTGACTAGACTTAGTTTAAAGATGGATTCTGAACATCTTCTCCTTGATTCAGCTGAGAAGCAAGGGAGGTGGACATTGTTTACCTGGGAACTGAGTTTAAAGCACATGCCACTTTAAATTCATGGTGCCCTTTAAGGATTCTGCAATAATTCAAATTCTATACTTCAAGGAAATTCATTTAGAAAGATGATGTCCTACTAGCAGAAAGAGTTGAAATTGCACTCTGAGGCCATGCTGAAGGTGCTCGTTCCCTTGCATAAAATTTTGCTTAGTGGAATGACCTCTGTAAGTGTGTGTGTAGCTGAATTTAGTGGTAGCCTTGATCTTGTTTGTTTTCTGTCTTCATGAACAGTACTGTGAACTCCATTCACATTGCAAGTTGTGTAAAGATAGACCTTGTCCTTAACTCTGACTCCAATGAAGGTCAGTATTTTCATCCTATTACTTTTCAGATCAAAAGAGACAGTAAAACAATAAAGACAACACAAAGCTTCAATTTCTGGGTATTTTTT
Organism: Tarsius wallacei; assembly: GCA_963574415.1. Taxonomy (NCBI): domain Eukaryota; kingdom Metazoa; phylum Chordata; class Mammalia; order Primates; family Tarsiidae; genus Tarsius; species Tarsius wallacei. The sequence continues at coordinate 26,782 of CAUYQG010024169.1, read as the reverse complement.
TGAAGTGTAGTTAGCAGAAAGGAAGATGGAGATATAAGAGGTAACTAGACCTAATTCATCCACAGAAACAACAATTTGCCAGTCAACCATGGACAAGAAGGTTTTTCTGGAAACTTTGGGATCCAGGTAGGAGGTTGTGAAATCTTGACGGAGCAAAGACTCACAAGGACTATTTTGAGAGAGAAGGCCCATGCCCTGGTGGTAGGCCTGCTAACTATGGTCTTGGCTGTAGATTCAGAAGAAACCCACTACCTGTGGACTTGGTTTCAGTTCCACTTGTCCATGGACCTGCCACTGGCCCCATCTGCACAGAGCCCTAGAAGGAGCCATATCCATTCATGCCTCTGCTAACTATCCCATCAACAACTGACTGAACTGTGGACCCTAAAGCCACAGGTGACCTGGCTCCAGACTTGAACACTGTCCTAGAGGCAGTCCCATCAGTCTAGCAGAGAAGGCCATCACCTGCTGAAACCACTTTATAAAAAATTTAAAAAGAGTCTGTGCCTTCAAATGCACAGAAGATACCAGCACAAGGCTGCACAAATCACAAAGAATCAGGCAAACATAATACCGCCAAAGGAAACTAATAAAGTTCCAGTCACCAACCCTAAAGAAATAGAGACCTACATACTGACTGAGAAATGAATCACAATAATCATCTTTAAAAAGTTAAATGAGCAATAAGAAAAAACAAAAAGACAACTAAATAAAATAAGCCAAAAATACAAGAGGAGAAATTTAATAAAGTAATAGAAATCATAAAAAGAACCAACCAGACATGCTGAAGCTGAAGAAATAAATGGAGAAATTCTAAAAAGCTATTTCTCTAAGATTCAGCAGCAAAAAAACAAAGATTTCCATGATGACCATTTCTATTAAACATAAAGTTGCAAGGCTTAGCCAAAGCAACTAGACAAGAAAAAAATTTAAAAGGGTCATCGTGATGTGCACTTGTTGTCCCAGGTACTCAGGAAGCTGAGGTGGAAAGACTGCTTGAGCCCAGGAGTTCAAGGCTGCAGTGAGTTATGATTGTGCCACTGCACTACAGTCTGAGTGACAGCATGTGACTCTATCTCTTAAAAAAAAAAAAGGAAAAAAAGAGAATTTACAAGGAAACCAAACTGGGAAGGAAGAAGTAAAATTATTTCTACTTGCAGAAAACCAGTGACCCAACAAAAAAGTTAGTAGAACTAATAAGCACATTTAGTAAAGTTCAGAATATAAAATCAACATACAAAAAAATTAGTGAAATGTCTATGCACAGATAGTAAATTATCTGAAGAGGAAAATTGTGAAACAATGTTATTTACAATAGCAACAAAAAGAAAAAAATAAAATAAATAAACTCAATCTTAGTGGTGAAAGACGTACACACTATAAATTATGAGATATTGATGAAGGAAATTCAGGAAGACGCAACTAAATGTAATGACATCCCAAGTTCATGGCTGAAATAATTAATATTGTTAAAATGTCTATACTACTCATTAATAAGGTGTTCTACAAACTTAATGCAATCTCTACAAAATCCCAATGGCATTTTCCACATAAATAGAAAAAACAATTCTAAAGCTTATATCCAAAAGCACAAAGACTTCCAAATAGCCAAAGAATTCTTTTGTTTGTTTGTTTGTATGTTTCTTTTTCTGAGTTGGAGTCTCACTCCCTCGCCCAGGCTGGAGTTCAGGGGCATGCTCACAGCCACCCTAGTGTTGACCTGCTGGGCTCAGGTGATCCTTCTGCTTCAGCCTTCCAAGTAGCCAGAACTATAGGTGTGCGCCACCATGCCCAGCTAATTTTTTGATTTACTGTAGAGATGAGGTCTCACCAATGTGCCCAGGCTATTCTCGAATCCATGGGCTCAGGCAATCCCCCCACGTCAATCTCTCAAAGTGCTAGGATTACACCACATCCAGCCAAAGAAATCTTGATCAAAGAAAGATATGACTGAAGGTTTCACGTTACCTGACGTTAAAATGTATTACAAAGCTGTAGTCATCAAAACAGTATTGTATTGGCATAAAAACAGACACACAGATAAATAGAGACATAATAAAGTTTGGGTTTAATAGAAGTAAAAAGTTTCAGTTATTCAAGATGAATAAGTTCTCAGATGTACAGCATGGTGACTATAGTTCATGCTACTGTATTAAACACTCGCAATTTGCTAAGAGGGTAACTCTCCAGGGCTCGCACCACACACACACACACACACACACACACACACACACACACACAAAAGACAACTATGTGAGGTGAATAGATGTATTAATTAGCTTGATTGTAGTGATCATTTCACAATGCATATGTATATCAAAACATCAAGTTGTATACATTAAATATACATGATTTTTAGTTGTCAATTATCTCAACAAAGCTAAAAAATAGTACAGAACAGTGATGCTTGACTGCATTCCAACTAAGAGGTAAAAAACAATATTTGTTAAAGTTTTATCAGTGAATTTATCCACTGCCACAGACAGATACATAGTAGATGGGTAATTGCTGAGTGAAGAAGTCAGATAAGTACAGGCCCCATGACAAAATTTTACCAACATAGTTTTACTGAATTCTTAAAATAAGCAAAACTATAAAAGAACAACAATTTTTTCCCAAGTCTCAAACCTAGTAAAAGGCAGACTTAAAAATTCTAATTCAGATTTATCTCACTTAAAACCCTGTAATCATTTCAGTATACCACTGCTTTGAAAAAAATATATTCTTAAAAATTCTAAAACCTAATTACTAAACTTGTAAGAGATTTCATATTTTTCTCATAGACTATATCATATATTTTAGAAAGAGAACAAGAAAAAGTTTCATACAAGTAACATAATTATGAGAAAAATTTTAGTTTCAAATGAACTAGAATATAAAATAATGTTGAAATAAGTGTCATCAACACTTTAAAAATTGCAAAATATTTTTTGAATAATAGTGAAGTGGCACTAGTTTGATAGACAAGAGAGAGGTTTTGCTTATTTTATGTTTTTGACTTTTTTTTTTTTGAGTGGTCACTATACAACAAATTCTTTAAGTACAAGGTATAAAATAGTGAATAAAACAGTTGAAATGGTGAGTTCCAGTTTCATGGATAAAGTGGTCACAAAGCTAGTCCTCTTCAAATATATTTCTTGCCTTAGGAGAAGTAGAATTTTGAGAAATATTTAATAAAAAAACATGTTAATCTCAGCTTTCTGAACTTTTTGTGTATAACATGCCATGCCTGGTATCTTGTCTATAGACCTGTATCCTTCAAGCTTTCTTGAGATATAGACAGATGAAATCAATAAATCTTTCCAGTATCCCGACCCCAAAAAGCAAACATTGAAGACTTTCCATGTTCGAATTATTAGTGTTCAACTTGAACCCAGCCCCAGGGAAACAACAAAAATAAAATGTAGATGCTGGTATCCTTAACTACATGAACAATAGAGGTAGATCATTGTATCAGAGTGCCAAATGGTTTTTCCTTATTAAAAAAAAAGTCTTGAAATAAAACAAAATCTAATAAGAATAGAAACTAGTAAAAATTGGTAATTTTGCACATTTATGAGAATATTTAGGCATTGCTTCTTCTCTGCCGCTGTTTTATTGTTGAATTGTGCAAGTCATGTCATCTCTCAGGTCTCAGTTTTCTTGTCTACAAAATGAGGAGGTTGATTTTCTCAAATTCTAAATTGGTAATTACCTTAGTTATAAATTATCTGTACACTACATTAACATAGTAATGTCCACTGGGTCTTTGTACTCTTTAAGAAACCACCCAGCCTCAAATAAATTTAAGTATCCCTCTAAAATATAGAGGCTACAACTTTAGATATCTGCTCACTATCCATTTTGGCACAGAGTATTTTCCATATATAATAAGACAAAATGATTTGTATTTTCCATATATAATAAGACAAAATGATTTATATTTTCCATTTATAATAAGACAAAATGATCTGTGCTTTCTTCCTTAATATAGTTGAATTAAGGAAGAAAGATCGCACAAATCAGGCTTCTGTACCAAAATGTATGAAAATTATCCTTTTGCTAAGGTAAAAATGTTTGTGTTTTTGCTGCTATTAAGTTCACAGAACTACCCCGTTCAAATAGCAACAAATTTTTCTATGTGTTGTCATATATTTCTTTGTGTATTGTTGTATATTTCTACATACCAAGTAAGGCCAATTTCCCACATGAAAGAAAGTAACTAGATAAGTAGTTTTTATTTTATTTATTTATTTATTTATTTATTCTTTATTCATTTTGTCTTATTATATATGGAAAATACTCTGCTGCAACTTAGAAGAAAACCTTTGAAATAAAATGACATAGTAAGCATCTCAAGAGCGCTAAGGAGGTTAACGTTCTATGCTCTTCAAAGCACGAACCCAGCTGTAGCTTAAAGCAACTCTGTGAAGACAGCATAACCAGTTATCATTTCATCATTCATGATGAAGAAACTGAGACCTCAAAGTTTTAGTTGCTCGTCCAAGGTCAAAAGGCTAGTGAGGCATAACAAATGAAGGTATTAGGGAAGAGAACTTCTCCCTTCTATGACAAACTATGAGTGGAGATCAGTATCTATTCTGCTATAATTAAAGTCAGTTCAGTGAATATTTTGTATTTGATGGGTTAATAGTGACAATTATTTACTATCACACTAACTAGTCAGTTCCTTAGTCATTATTTGGTATATTGTCAGGAACTATATACTAATATTAATCTTAACCTTAGAAAGTTCTAAAACATGTAACAGATATGTCAATAAACCAAATATAGATGATTTGAAATTGTAACTACTCCCTGTTACTTAATACTTTAGCTTTAAATCAGTTATAGATAGAGGTGAGTTTTGGAATGAACAATTGAAGAAAAAAAACTGTTTCTCAGATTTCATTAATGTGAGTGTATTTTTCTTTCATGATTTAACTTATTTCATGACCAAAAATACCAGTATACAATAATAAAAGCAATATATTGAAGGATATATGCTGATAAATATAGGTTATTACATGACCCATTTGACTATGGAATTACCTGTCTTTCAAGAAGAAAATTGAAATGATTGAATCAGATACATCACTGTCCATCTTGGCAGCCACACACAAAAATTATCAGACCACTTCCATTATTCTATTTATAGTTTTGAACTGTTTTTGCTTTTAATAACCAACTCCTTGCTCATGAAATGTTAAAGAAAGTTTTCACTAAACTTCAAGAGAAACTTTCCAGAAATAAATCAATCTATCCAGCTTCACTGGGTTCTTGGAAAACAGATTCCTCTTCAGTTCTAAGCTGCTGTACTGTGCACTAAATTTGAGAATTTGGAACAGCTATCAAAGCACATTTCTTTTAGTTCTGATGCCTGTGGAATCTAACAGGAAAGATGCAGAACCGTTCCTTCTATCATTCCCTTTATCTCGAATGGATCAGGCTTCCTAGAGAAGGACACAGTACAGTCACAGATAACTCAGGGGAGTTTGACAAAGGAAATATTTGCAAAGTAGGGAGAGCCAACAAGCCTTGGTGAAGCAACAGTGTGTAATTCACCATCAGGAGGAGGCCTGACAGAACACTGCCAGACCCCCGAGGGAGCGTGTGGCCAGAAACCCAGGTGCCTGGCATAAGTGCCCCATACCACCTGGCATAAGAGACTCCTCAGACCTGACTCCCTTACTCCCAGTTCCCACTAACACCTCCTGTTGGCCAAGCCCTACCAGAAGCCAGAGGGCAATAGCAGCCCTCCATGTAGCCAACAATGTTCAGATTCCCAGACAACGGCACAATGTAGAGAAAAGCCGGGGGTGAGCAGATGCAGACAGGCAACTGAAAAGATATCCAGGACTACTCCCAGCAAGAGCACTGGACAGTCAGGGACTTCTCCCAAACAGGTTTTGGAAAAATGTAAGAAGGACAAAAACACAGCTAATAATGACCACCATGAACATGGTAGCAAGACCGGGTTATGCTCTACCTAGCTTTGCATTAATATGTTGCATTCTAGAATGCACAGAAAGTCTTATCCCAATTTTTCAGATGAGAAAGTAGAGGTACAGAAAGGTTAAACGAATTGCAAAAATGTATATGACTGATAAATGGGAGATTTAAATGAATGTTTTCTGATATCAAATCACATGCTTTTCCAATAGGAAATCCACACCCCTAGCAATATGTGAGGAGCTGTTTGATTTCACACTGGCCTGACAGGTAACCCTCATAAGAAAAATCAGATGTTATTCAATTCTGTCTGTATCTAAATTAGAAACAGCTGAAGGTCCTTGAGATCTGAGTATCCAAGAAATCCATTAAATAACATGAAGAACAAGACTAGTCATTGTAAGCTTGTTTTATCTTTGCCTTTTAATCTATTGAAGAAACATACTGGAAGAAAATTTGCCACCCAGGCATTTTTTTTTCTCTTTGCCAGAGGCATTTCTACCACTTGAGAGAAGAGACTGTCATTTATACAATCCTGGAGTGGTTAATATTTATGCTCAGTTGCCTGCCACCTTCTTTCCCCGGACAACCTGAGCTAATTTTTAGAGTGTAGCCAGCAATATGTTTTGTAAAAATAAGATAAAAAATACATATCGCCAATCTGTTTTTTATTTGGCCTCAATAGACTTCTCCTCCACTAACCTCTTTCAATTTTTCAACAATTCTCAAAAGGAAAGGTAACTTTTCCTTATCATAAGGAAAACACTTCTATTAAATATATCTGTTTATCACTTTGTAATCAGACCATATACTTTTAGTCAGGAAACTATTTGAACATAAAATGAATATAATTGGTATTTTGTTGTAGTTTTGATGGAAGCATCACTGTGGAAATTCCTTTCTATTTTAACACTTGCAGAAGGTCACATGTCAAGATTCCTATACATATATGTAATTTGTTTGAGATTACACACACTAAATATCTTGCTGCTCATCCCTCAAATTTGGAGTTGATTCATTTATTCTTTCTATGGTCATGAAAGAACCACATGGATGCGTTGTACTTACTATTCAACTATGTAATAGACCTACTAAAACTCTGGCTAGGTATTCTTGGCTAGGCACTTTAGGAGAAGAGGACAGAGAGGGCTCAAGGGATAAAATAATGAAATGCATGCACACATGTATGAACTACATGTGAGCACACATATGGACACACATGCATGTGAACACACTTCTGGACTCACACAAAGATTATCTTTGGACTAAAGGACTTTACTATCTGAGAGGACAGGTGAAACTCTCCAATAAGGTAATAGATAAGATACATATACAGACAAGTCATTAATTTGCAGAACAACACATGCACTGTTATGTCATTTTTGTAACTCACACAAAAGGCAATGCTGTCTTTTTTTTTTTAATGTAGGACATGTATACATACATAGAAATGAAAATGGCCTGGTAGAATGTTCTCACACTGAGAACAGTGGTTCCATCTGAGGAGTGTGGAAAGGAAAAATGGGGTGTCATGATCAAAGAGATTTTACTTTATCTGTACTACTTCAACATTTATGGGAATATATTTTTATAATCTTTGTATATGTTTCAAAATTGTTATACTAAGTTAAACATTCTAACTGTAGTGTTGGCACAGATGAAGGAAATGTTACATGTGTTTTTGCAATCATGGCAACCATCTTAGAGGATGTGCTATTTGAATTTAGTCTTAAAGATAAGCAGGAATTTTCTTATAAGAAATGTGAGAGTGGGGCATATTAAGAAAAAAAGCAAGAAGACATGCAAAGACAAAGAAATGGGACAAAACATGGTGTGTTCAATAGTTTGGAATGATTAACAAGTAGAATGTGCATGGACGGGAAAGGAAATGGTAGAAGAAAAAAGTTATATTTATCTACCAGTTGAGCTTCTAGAATCACTCTTAACCCATGACTCTCTAGATATACTGCAATATCTCCGCAGTGTTAAATGAAATTTCACAAATGAATTGCACATTGCAAGTAAAAGTGGACAAAGGAATAGTAGCTTTAAAATATATATGCGAATAACACACACACACACACACACACACACACTCACAAAATCAGTCATATGACCTGCTTTTGGTGGTCACAAGTTCTCTATTATATGCATCGCAACAGAAAGACAGAAGACATACGTCACATGCAATACTAAGCCATTTATATAACTTATTTCCAGTGACAGTGCAAACAAAGCAGCTTCCCAATTACCACCAGACTTAAAAAAAAAATACCCAAAGCAAGCCAGATAACACCATTTTACCTCATAATCAAATCCTAAAACAAAGATTTTTTAGAAGTTAATTATATCAAATTATTCAAACATTAATTTTTAAAAATTAAACTTCTCTGTGATATTGACAAAAACTAAACATCTTTGAGGAGAGTTTTGCAAAGCTTTCTTCTCAGCCAGGGCATGAGAGGCCACGGACTTGTTCTCTGGTTTGTTCTTCCCTACATGAGGTGTGCTTTTCTCCCTTTCAATCATTGTCAAGCCCGGTACTCTTTGAGATCTTCACTAAAGGATGAGACATTTGGTATCACAAATTTGTTATCTGTGACTGAAGCTTATATATGAGTGCTGTAGTATTGGGGTTTTGGGGTCTTGTTTTGTTGCCCCCCCCATCAGTTTCAGATTCAGCATATTTGAAGCTTAAATGTACTTGCCAAATTTGCTAAGCTTTTTGAAAATTATGATTTTTGGAAGTTTGAAGCATTTGGGACTTTTCCCTGGTGCTCTGAAACCAGAGCAAATTCAGGTCGCAAATCTGGGCAAGAATATTTCCTTTTGACAAGATTGCATCTTGTTTTCTATGAGCTAATTTCAATAATGTATAAGCAGTCTATTCCAGGTCTCCTGAGCCAAGCTTTGTGGTTCGCCAAATTAAATATTGTCTTTAAAAAAAATTTTTTAACATTGAATCTTTACAAAAGCAAAGAAGTCAGTGCATCTGATAGATGGCCCAAAAGGGAAGATTTTGGAATGAGGTCTACCACTTAGTTCCCTCAGTGTCTGGTCCATGCTAGAGTCCTCTTCCTGGACAAACATTACTTCTGGAAGAATCCATATTAATGATTCCTCCTAGAACTGCTCAAGACATCATCTTGTCAACCACAAGGAAACACAGGGTTAGAGAGTGTGTGTCAATGAATCATGTTATTGGAAAAATTGTTGTGTCAATCACATACTAATGTGACAGGGCTACATATTTTTTAAGAGACACAGGTCTTGCTATGTTGCCCAGGCTGGACTGGAACTCTTAGACTCAAGCAGTCCATCCACCTCAGCCTTCCAAGTAGCTGGGACCACAGGCATGTTCCACCACACCCGACTTATTTTTTTTTTTTTTAAATAGAACCTGCCCTTCTTGACTGGCTAGAAAGCCAGAACCAGATTTTCACTGAACCACTAAATTAGCTAGAGTATGGCAATCATGCTGATAATTTGTTTCTAAGACCTGGCAAAGTACAGAGGTTCTAAGCACCATTAATTAAACTATTATCTTACTTAGAGAGAAGGACTAAATAAACCACATTATTCTTCTTAAGAAGTTATTTTTTGTTTTGTAATACATTGGGACAAAATATATCCATCACATCAGCTGTAAAACTGAGTAAGCTTTTGGTTTCATTTTTTTCCCTTCCTACCACAGGGAAAGCATCTTCAGAAGAAATTCTCAAACCCAGGGAGAAAATAGCTTAATTAATTTCTTTCTTTCTTTCTTTTTTTTTTTAGAAAGTAGGATTTATCGAAAAGACAGAAAAGCTCCCAGAGTAGGAGGGTACCCGAGGGGTTGCCCAGTTTCACTTCTTAAAAAATTTTCAGAACCAATGAGAAGATACTCAATCTAAATTTTTTAAACTCCAGTAGACATTCAAATGATGTCATTATGGAAAATAAGCAGATTCCATTTGTCATTCGGGATCTTCAAACTGCAATTCAAACAATCCACTAATCGACAACAGTTTTAATTAACTGCATTGCTAACAAGAATGGACTCTTGCCCGTGATCACTAGACAAGGTTTTCAAAGCTAATATTTGGTGGCAAACAATCTAATACATTCAAGAAAGAACTTGTTTTCTTTCTTGACTTTCTAGTGAAAATTCCTATTACAAAGCCATCATAGCTGGCATTTCATCAGCTCATGCTCCAATCAGCCTTTTTCTAAATTAATTCATTACATTAAAAAATTGTATTCAGCTACAAAGCTATCATCAGCCTTATTGTGATCTTTAAGACTTGAGACAAATTCAGATTTTTTTCCACAGATTTTGTTTTAAACCACATATGTATGTATAAACTAGTAGTTGGAGAAAAAAATACTTTGCAATAAAATTAATCACAATGAATAGCATAAGAATAATTATGTCATTCCTGGCATGTTTTACAGTTTAATACTCTAAGTAATTAATTCAGTGTTTGACATTGTGATGGCTAATTTTATACATTAACTTGCCAAGCTATGGTACCCAGAAACATAGTCAAACAGTATTCTAGGTATTTTTGTAAAGGAATATTTTAGATGAGGCTAACATTAAGTCAGCAGACTTTGAGTAAATCAGGTTACCCTTTATAAAGTAGATGGGCCTCATATAGTGAGGTGAAGGCCTGAATAGAACAAAGACTGGCCTCCCTCAAAGAAGAGGACATTCTGCCATCAGATGACTTTTAGACACAAACTACGGATCAACTCTTTCCTAGGTCTCTGGCCTGCCTGCATACTCTGCACGTTTTGGACTTGCTAACCTCTACAATTGCAAGCTACTTCCTAAAAAAATAAAAATATATAGGTGCACACACACACACACACACACACACACACACACAAACATGCGCACGGGTGTGCGCACATGCACACACCCATCTTATTGTTTCTGCTTATCTAGAGCCCTGACTAATACATCTATATATCCAAAAAGATTCATATTTTGGAATTTGAATTAATATCTTAAATTTCCACTCCAGGTAAAATGTGGAAGCTCTTACAACAAATGTTTTTATGAGATTCCTCAGATATATGACATTTTGCAATTATTTGTAATTAGAAATGTCAGTTCTCAAATTCTACCTTTAAATAGGGTGTGCATGAGTATGACTTGAATATTATTCAAGTAGTCAAGAGGGCAATGCAATATTATTGTTTAACACAATCTTGTCCTTTTCAATATATGTGAATCAATACTGGATATAAGCCTTGCAAACTTTTTTAGTTGTATATTTTCATCATCAGCTACTTAAAAGAAAATGTTAAAAAGGAGTAGTGATTGGTCACTCTTGCAGAGAATGAAACCATGTTAGTTGTTATCAGTGATTGGTGGAAGTCTTCCAACTGCTCTTTCCTGAGCCATTAAAAAGAAATTTCTGAGGAAGACGAAATAGGCACAATATGCTTCTCAGGGTTCAAATATGTCTCACGTGCACCAAAGTAGAGTAGAAATATTAAATTTTATTTTAATGGAAATGAAAACTTGATTAATGGTGGCTATGTGCATAAGAATATTTATTTTTTAGTAAAAGGAAGTCATTTGATAAGCAGTCATAAAATTGATTCAATGGTTCAAGGAAGTCATCAAACCTAGAGTCCTTCAACAGTTTGTTTCGGAATGTTGTCTTTGTCCTCAGGCTTGAATCCTCTTGTCACAATGTAGCTGCCATAACTCCAGCCTTCATTCCCAAAACAGGAAGCAAAGAGTTAGACAAAAGAAAGAATTTTCTCATTACAGGTCTGTCTTTTAAGAAGGAAGATTGTCTAGAGAAACCATTGGACTTAATTTAATAGATCACTGGGTCATATAACCCACAGCACAATTACTGTCAAAAAGAAATAGAATTACTATTATTACCTGAGACTAACCATGGTTTGTCTACCAAATTTAAACACCTTGCCACATAAACAAAAATGGAACTTTATTAGCAAGAAAGAATAGTAGCATTAACATTGGATGGACAGCCAACGAACCAACAGTTACCTCTCTTACATCAGTAGACAGCTATTATACATGCATGAGATCCTTATCCATAATTAACAAACATGCCCCATTCTTTGCAGTAGCAGGGTTTATGTCAAATACTTTCTTATTCTATAGCAGCACATTTCCACTTGCCATGAACATTTTGCCAAGCATTACTTCTTTTGTTTTTATTTAGCATTCAATATTTTAATTTGCACTATGAAATTATGTAGGGTTTTACATATATCAAATATAAATATATCCAATTGAGCAAAATTTCTCAAACCACTGTATACCTTTATTCAGACATGTTTTTCCTTTCCAAGACTTGTTTGTTGAGAAAGTTCCCCAATATAATGCGGTCTGAACATTTTCAGTGGGAAATAGTAAAAGTTGAGTGGCATACATAGAGTAGGAAGTAGAATTAGAACCAAGGGAGAGACAAAACAGACCAGGGCAATTGCAAAGATAATAGGCTTTAAAAGCCCAGAAAGATATTTGGGAAATCAAGTGGACCAATTTTGGGTCAAATGAGAAGCAATTCCTGCACTAGACAAAGCCTGGGCTTTGGGTAATTTACACCTGCAGCCGAGTCATGGTCTTCCTGCTCGCTAATAGAGGTTTTCAACAAGTGATTTTTCTTTCCTAAACCTGAGTTTGATCAAATATGAAATAGTTACAAATGGGCGGGCTCAGAAGTTGAAAAGATTAAACTAAATAATATATGTAATATAACGGGTCCCTATTAGGTACTGAACACATAGTAGAGAGATATGATGTTCATAATGACATTTCTTTCTAGGTTAGAAGACAGATAACATTCAGTGAAGATACTGAATACAGTGGAAGAGCAAGTTGGGAGAGAACCATACCAAGTTCAATCTTAGATTGTATTGTATTTTATATGTATTTACACATCCCACGCAAAAGATAGGACACAATATTGGACACCCAAAAGATTATCTGTCCAACGCACCCTCCTCACTTTCAGAACTATCACTCCTCCCAGATGGCATAGGTCACTCTCTAGTTTACCCAAGCTGTTACAGTAAGGATACTTGGTCACCCTAAGCTTCAGTTTCTTCTGAAATGGAGAAAATGTTACCCAACTCTCAAGTAAAAAATATGTATAAAACACACAGCTACCAGATGCATAGACAATCAATTTAAAAACAGTCATTTTCTTTCATCTTAAATGCACACCCAAAATTTCCAGTGGGCTTTGAAAAAGGAGCTACAGATGACACAATTCATAGACTAGTGAGAGCTGTCATTCCAGAAGTCTTCCTAACCCTTGCATATTTAGTTCCAATTGTTTTCACAGAACCTATGCAAACCAAGGTCTATATGGGTTGGAATACAGCTAATACAACTTTGTTGCTACAACTAATACTTTTTCTACTACATATTAAAATTGATCTCATGGCTTTTAGCTATCTCCTACATAACATAAATTACAGATAATTCTGTCATCAGGTTTGCAGAAGCAGCTTACTGTGATCAAGTTCACTCACTAAATATCCACCAAATTTGGCACATGCAGAAGCTTACAATATCGTATCTTGCTGAGAAACCAATAAGAAGGACCCACATCCTCTTATTCATGTTGTGCCTTACCTAGTGCCTCACTAGTAATACACACTCAACAAAAGCTTTACAAATAAGTGAAGCAAATAACTTTTAGAGAAAACACCCCACAAAAAATTCAATTCACATGTAGGGCAATATTTCAAAGACCTAAATACAGTATAAGATTAAGAGAATATATATAAAGTAGTATTTCAAAAACCTAAATGCTATAAGATAAAGGGAATCCATGCTGAATCACTTCCAGCAAAATGATTCAGTATTATGAAAATATCCAAATGTAATTAACTGATTAAAAAATACATGTACCTTTCAAATTTTCCATTTTTTTTAAGCAGTAGCAGAAGATGGTGAATCATAACCTTTTATCATTCCCATGTTACATTTTGACTTGTAACAGCAATTCTTCATACTTGCAAGGGGTCAAAATCTGTTAGTGAAAGCAAGCTCTTTCATACTATAAAATCTTACAGAAAACAGTGTTAGGGATATTTTTAAAAATTGCACAAAACATTTCCATAACCTTTTATTCAAAACTGATATAATTAAAATCAACAGTCATGGCTAAATAAAGGAAAGCCATTTTAAAGAATTAGCTATGCTACTGTGGATTTTTTTTTTTTTTTTTTTTGGCAAAGAAACAAATTTATTAACGGGAAAAGAGAGGAAGACTGGTCCAAGTGAAGATCCAGTCCCTAATGTGGATAATTTTGATATGGGGTTGACCATTAACATAGTTGCAAATAATGATGATGCATAATTGATAATGAACATGTGAGATAGAGTATATGTCACTGTCACTGTCCACACAAGTCTTCATTCCTGATGGCATTTAGAGCAAGGGAACCAAAGCTACCCATCCAAGAGGCTAAAAAAGATTGTCAAGACAATAATAATCTCCCGTGTTCTGCTGATTTTTAAGAACCCAAGTACTTAAAGAATACACAAATAACATACAGTCTCGGTTCTTCTAGTTCAGCTAATTTACTTTCTGGAACATAAAATGATATTGATTATATCAGCACAAAGAATATATACAAGTTACTGAGAATGAAGCTTTAAGATAGCCTCATGATAATACGCATCTGATTATGAGATGCCATACATATCCCATTTTCCAGTTCACATATCCATAAAGACAAAATCTGAATCACGTGGAGAAATACGCTTAGTAAACAATTTGCATGAGTCTGAGAAAACTTCTCCTAATTATAGAGACAATACTTCAGTTTTAAACACAATAAGTGACCTACACTCAGCTTGTTCTCAGAAATGTCATCTTTTTGGAAGTTGATATAACTAACTTAATTCAGAAACATGGGGTCTACAACCAGCAGGAAAATAGTCAGCTACACCTATTTTCTTTGAACTTGAGCATGCTCCACCCTCTTAACCACAGTGTGGGTGCTATTTTCTGAGATAGTCAGAATTATGCATCACCCATTTTTCAAAATATGTTTTAGGACTGCAACCCCTCAAAGACAGCAATGCAGAAAAGATAGGAGATTGATCGCCGTATATAGGCCCCTCCTTAAATCAGTGTGCTCAAGGACAATGCAATATCTTAACTTACTGAGAAATAAATGAGCAGGACCCATATCTTATTCATATTGTACCCTACTTAGTGCCTCACTCGTAATAAACACAACAAATGCTTTACAAATAAAGAAAATAACTTCTATAAATCAGTGTGATCAAGGGCAGAGACACTAGCCCTGGTGACTGGCATTTTGCTGGAAGAAATACAGCATAATTCCAATTATTTGAAAAACGAAGTAGCCCACCAAGTATCAGCGAAGAGTTCATCTTAGTCTAGAATACTCGCATTAGACAAATGCATTCTAGACAAAATTTTGGCCAGACATATGCTCATTTGTATATAATTCAGCTTCAGATCTAATGGAAGGAAGTCTGTTATTCAGATGTCCTGAGTAAAAGACTAAATCCAATCCATACAGTATTCTTAGTCATTTGAAAACATGAAATCCCTCCTCTCCCAGCTTTGGGGAAGTCCAGGAAGCAGTTAGACTATGTACCTCACAAACGTCTAATCTCAGTCCAGGTTTCTTCTCTGAGATAGGACTTGGATGTCATATTGTTCACAGAACATAGTGTCTCCAAAACCAACCTTTAGATCTTACCCCAAAGCTCATCTTCTCCCAGTGTTTCCTCCCTCTGCAAATGCCACCAGCACCCAATAAGTAGCTCCATCTAGAGACCGGGGAGTTATCTAAGACTCCTCCACTGCCCAGGTTACAGATCCCAGACTGTATCCATCTTATCCATTTTGCCCTTCAAATATCTCTCATTTTTTCTGCATTTCCATTATTACCACCATAGTCCAAGCTAGGGTCTTCTTTCCCAGTATAGGCCATCCCTTCCTAACTGATCAAGCAAATCCATATTGCCATCCTTCTTCATAGGATCTATTCTACCCTATATAGACAGAGTAGTATTTCAAAATTCAAATTTGATTTCACTACCCATTTGCATCCCTCTTCCAGTCTCCCTAAACTCCTGCAGTGGATTGTTATTGTTCTTAGAATTAAGACCAGGCTGCTTCCTGGGTCTACAACACCTTCTGTGATTTTTGTCTCCAGAGAGTTTGTCTTTTGTTCTTCTTGTCCTTTCTCCACTTCATTTGCCATTGATTTCTAACCTCTGATGCTCTCTCACCCCACAAAGTATTTGCACAGTGTCTCCTTCCTGGAACTTTTTTTTTTAGATCAAAATCACATCATTTTAATATGACTTTAATGGTTGTAGAATATGCCAACATACTTTTTTTTCAATTTGAGTTCCACCAAACACATGCAAGATGATTTTAACAGTGTCACTTTCTACATGAAGGAATTCAGGTTCAGAAGGAGTGAATAACTTACCCAAAATTAAACTAGCGCTAATTAAGCGCTAGTACTGAAACTGTAATCCAGATCTTAGATGGTTATTGCTCTCTTTACTAAGTCAACAATTTACCTCCCTCTTTTTCTAGCTCTCTGCGCAAGCACAAGTTCTCTAGAAAGCCAGATCTGAGACAATGACCAAATGCTGAGCCAAGCCCCAGTCCCTGGTATGTTATTTTATCTAAATTGTGAAGTAGGGAAAAAAATGAAAAGAAACAGATACTGAGTGCCTGGCTAGTTAGAATGGCTGTAGGAGACAGGCAAGGGAGTACCTGGCCTTCCGAGACAAAGATAGCCCACCCTCAGCAGGGAGTGGTCAATTAACGTGGCATTTGATGATACAGTGGAGCATTGAATTCATTATGATGCACTCCCAGGATGCAGCTGTGCCCCTTACAAC
Organism: Tarsius wallacei; assembly: GCA_963574415.1. Classification (NCBI taxonomy): domain Eukaryota; kingdom Metazoa; phylum Chordata; class Mammalia; order Primates; family Tarsiidae; genus Tarsius; species Tarsius wallacei. The sequence continues at coordinate 9,966 of CAUYQG010024169.1, read as the reverse complement.
CATAATTATGGTGTTGAAAACAATTCTAAAAACAAAGAAAACTTGTTCATCGTATATTATTAAGAAAAATTAGTATATAAAATTGTATATAAACTATTTTTCAATTACGTTCTTTGGTTCTATTAGAATTTTTGTCCTTTATACTTTTTTTAATGGAAAAAAACAATATGTCAAGAAGAGAGGTTATCAATTCCAAAGTAATCACTCAGGAAAGTGTAAGTTATACAGGGTCTAAGAACGCCCTGGAGCACCGAGACGCCAAGGCGGTGAAAGAGGTACAAGCATGTGGCAAAATTAAAAAATTATAGCCATTTTCTGAAGAGTCTTGTTTTTCAAAGGCCTCAGTGCTCCCATCTGTACATTTCGAATAAGATGATCCCGCAATCTCCCTACTGGGAATATACCCTGAAGAACTCAAATAACTCTATAAAAAAGATACCTGCATACGTATGTTTATCACAGCATTGTTCACAATAGCAAGAACCTGGAACCAACCATCAAAAGAGGACCGGACTTAAAAAATGCGGTACATATACATGATGGCATACTACGCAGCCATAAAAAAGAACAAAATCATGAATTTCGCAGCAACCTGGATGGAACTAGAGTCTATAATACTGAGTGATCTTTCACAGCAACAAAGATCTGGGTATCCCATGTTCTCACTCATGAGTGGACCTTGAACATCTATCATAATACTATAAGAAAATGATCAACATTGGTGGGAATCTATGGGGGGGGGACAAAGGGCAAGGGTGGTAGGATTAATGGTAGTCAATATCTGTCTGGGGACAGGGGGACACCCTTCATCAATAAGGGTGCCTGAACAATGCATATTTGTATACCTAACCCTTAACTGTACCCTACAATTTTAAAATAAAAAATATGTTTAATAAAAAAAACATTGCTTTTGATTGACATAAAAGATTTTGTACCTGATTTGACATAAAAGATTTTGTACCTGAAATGAATTATAGTCAGTTAAATAAAGAAATAGATGAAATAAAAAAATTAATAAATAAAATAAATAAATCTTCATTTGGGTATAATGAAGAGAAAGTGAGGATGTGCATCTAAAATCTGACTCAGAAACCCTGATTGCTCTTCCTACATTTCTTTTCTAACTGCTGTCACATAGAAAAATGTCCTTATGTCACTTTCCAACTTGAAGACTATGGTCTTTTTCAAATTTGTCTCTCTTTTTTTTCTAAAACTTCTCTCTAACTTTAGTTGACATTGCAGCACTAAATAATAGATGTGAAACTTTTCACATCTGTACTGAAAAAAATATGTTACAAAATAAAGTTGTATAATGCCTCCAGCTATCATTATAACTGAACAGCAGAGAATATTTCAAAATATTTTGAAAAAAAGATTGTTATGAAAAATTCACATTTCACCAGTGGTTTTCTTTTAGTGTTGGGACATTTCTGTACTTTCCAACCATTTCTGCACTTTTCTACAACTGGCTTAAATTTCACAGGTTTCAAGAAATATGTATTTTATACTATGTTAATGAAATGATATATCAATTTAAGATATATTCTCAAATAATGACAGGCAATGAGGTGGCTCTGGCACTCTCATAAGATCAGCCAATATATCCAGTCTACCTGAATCCAGTCTACCTGAGAAACAACTGGCATATCATTTTTAAGTTGATTACACTTATTTGTGCAATAAAATCACACCTCAAAATGTCTCCCAAGGAAACATTTTAAATGTGGAGAAAATTTCTTGCACAAATAAATATTGATTACTGTATATTATATGGTCTTGAAAAATAAGAAAAACTGTAAAATATCTCCAAACTATAGGTGATTAAATAAAGTATATTCATATCGTGACCATCATAAAACCATTAGGAATACAATTTATAAAAATGTTTAACCTTTAGTCATGGAGATGTTTAAATATGTGCAAAGTGCAGAAAATAGCATAATAAATTTCATAATCTTCATCATCCAGCTTCAATGATTACCAAATTGACTTCCCTCATCCCACCATTAACTTTACTCCTCTCAAATACATATTTTGAAGCAAAATCTTAACATCATATCACTGCATTTATAAATTCTTCAGTATGTGGGCTTCCAAGATAAGGACTTTTAGAATATTATCAGAATATCATTATTTCACCCCAAAATTAATAATTCCTTAACAAAATAAAATATCTAGTCAATGTTATTAAGAATTTTCATTCCTCTTTATGGCAGCAGAATGTTAATTCTTCTAATGACATGAGAAATGTATTTAATGTTGAGGGAAAATCCCAGCTACAAATTTATGTATCAAACAAGTGGAGAAAGAGATTATATGTGCACCTTCTTAAATTGAATATCTGTCATTTCAGCTCTCCATGAGCTCCCAAGAAGGACCTTGTCTTCTCACATTTCTGGTCACGTGTCCTACCTGGAGTCACACCCCTGTGAGTGGTATATGTGGATATGTGAACATGAGTGGGTCACTCAGGGGGTGAGCCAAGCCCACCTCCCAGCCTGTGCCTCCTGAATGAGGTTTGTTGTTTTCAAAACCAGAGTACTTGTACTTTAAGGGAAGATATATATGCAAATTTGGAGATTTCCAAAATCCTTGTCAAATTTTCTTCCCAAATGTCATAAATCCACTGCAGAAAAATGCTTAATAAAGTTTATTTCTGTTGGAGAAATTATGTTTTCCAATTTGTTTATTGGAGCCAACATATTATCTGTCACACTATGTTGCTGTGAGTTAAATTAACCAATGCTTGCCAGTCACCTACCATCATACCTAGAAAAGAAGGTGATTACAGAACTGTGTATTGTGTTTATCGCTAAAGATTTTAAAAAGACACTGTCTTTCCATCTAAAAGAAATAGACTGAGAAAATTGTTTTTTCTATTTTACCACATATCTGAGCATACTGTGGTAGTTATCAAACTATATGATCTAATTATAAGCAGTATATAAATAATCTGAAAATGTTTAAACCAAGCCTGTGAGTTTCCTGCCTATGCTGAGTTTAACCCTCTTAAATCCTTCATGTTCCTCTTCTTAAAAGCTAATATTTCATCATTTCATGTTACATTCAACTGGAAAATCACTGTCATTCTATGCATTTTCAAAATTGAGCTAAAAGGCAGTATAACTTTAAAAAATCATAATAAGTGACTAAAATCCTTTTTAATCCAATATCCAGATTTCTCTAACATGAACCTAAGTGATAGGTGTGTTGCTTCCTAATAAATATTTTAAATGAAAATAATCTAGAGATCTAATTTATATATAATAGGTATAATATACTATAGTAATGTATATAACATGGGGGAAAATTAGATGTTGAGCGTGAATCTTTTAAAATCCATGATTATAATAGAAGTAGGAAATTTAAAGTTGTGTCCCCATTTTTTCTTTACTTGTATGAGATAGCACTGCCTATGAGCTGTTCTTCTCTTTAGGGCCTTATGACACAACGGTGATTGTGAAAAATGTTGCTATCTATTAAATACACTATATTTGGACCACAAAGCAAGTAGTGTAACCTGTCAAATACAATTCAGAAAATTCTAGTGGTTTGCAAATATGGCTTTTTGGAATAGTGCAAAGTAGTCTCTTAATGCTTATCAGGAAGAAAAGGACACTACTAGCCTGTTGTCTTTAGAAAGCATATGTGTCATAAATAATTTAATAAGAGATGCTATAAGAGGCAGGATTCACAATGACTCACATAGGTCATATGCGTATGTTCACGTGTGTGTGTGTGTGTTGTAGCAGGAGACAGAAAGAGGTATTTAGCAGGATCGTCTTAAGACATTTCAAAATATGTATTCTGTCTTTCAACAACCAGAATGAAGATTCAACAAACACAATCAAGTGTCTGTTAGGTACCAATAACCTTCTGGTATATGCAATACCCCTATCCTTTAATATCCCTCCAACAAAACACATGTTCCTGAATATGTTGGCTATTTATCTTTGAAGGTGAGGGATAATGTGTGCTGTTTAATTTGTTTGTCTCTCCAAATTTCTGTTATCTTCAACTAATTATAGGTTCTTCCACATCACATCTGAAGAGGCAATCTACTATCCCCTGTATTTTTAAACTAAAAAACAAAACAAAAACAAAGTGAGATTCCAAAAATTTTAGAAACTTTTCTAAGGTCACACAGCTAGCTGTTAGCAGAGGGAAGATCCGAGTTTCAGAGAGCAGAGGAGAACACATGCTCCAGACAGGCAGACAATCCTGGGGAGAGAGAAAAAGGAAGACATTAGGGCTGAGCCAAGCATGGCCAGTTCCTCCTTTTCACCCATCAGAGGAAGGACATGCCTCCTTCTCCTGGGGGAAGTGAATGAGAGGCTGAGAAAGGCAGAATGTTACCCAAAGATAAGTTTCTCCATAAGGAAACCCAAGTCCAAGTTTTAAGATTTCCCCTAACAACAAATACTTGTTCTGATATGAAGCAAGTGCCCAGGTTTGCACTATAGTAATGTGAGAAGCAAGGTTAAGACTTATGCAGTCTTTTTGAAAGAATGCATATTTTCTGTAGCCTCTCTGTTTAATCATCCCTTATAATGCCAAGTTTAATTGTTACTTAAAATAAAGGAAGCCCTTGGGAGGCTGAGGTGAGTGGATTGCCTGAACCCATGGGTTTGAGACCCGCCTGGGCAACTTGGTGAGACCTCATCTCTACAATAAATCAAAAAATTAGCCGGGCGTGGTAGCGCGCGCCTGTAGCTCCAGCTACTTGGAAGGCTGAGGCGGAAGGATCACCGGAGCTCAGCAGGTCAAGGCTGCAGTGTCCGGGAGCGGCCACTGCACTCCAGTCTGGGCAACAGAGTGAGACTCCAACTCAAAAAAAAAATAAAAATAAAAAATAAAGGAAGCTTTAGATAACCCAAATTAACATGCTTAACATGGCATTTCTAAGGAAGAAAACTCAGTGTGCCCACATAACTCCTCTCCAACTCCTTCCCTATTGTGTATAGTGTACATATAATTTCTCCATACTTAATTTCTTCATCCTTAACCCCATGCCAGAGCACAGCAAAGCACTTTGACTCTCTCCCATAAGACTCTAATATCAGTGTCCAGGGCATCCTGCCTTCTCTCAAGGTTGCTTCTAAAATTGTGTGTGTGTGTGTGTGCATGTGTGTGTGTGTGTGTGTGTGTGCGCTACTCTGCATTCTTCATTACCACCTTCTTGTTTTCTTATTTCTAATTTCCTCTATAATTATTGTCAATATCCTACACTCTACATTTCATACTACAAATCGGTTTCTGTCTCTTAAAAAAAAACAAGCAAGTCTGTTCAGAGATACAAAAGAAACTGAAATCTTCCACAAGGGAGGAAAAATATAAAATAGTTGTCATGATATGTAAAAATTATGTGAATGTTCCATTGATCTTTCATTTAGTCTCCATGGCAGTTTAATAATTTTAGCAATTTGGGAGGCCAAGGTGTGGGGACTGCATGAAGCCAGGAGTTGAAGACCTGCCTGGACAATTTGGTGAAACCACCATCTCTACAAAAAATAAACAAAATTAGCTGGGCACTATGGCATGCACCTATGTTCCCAGCTTCTTCGGAGGCTAAAGCAGAAGGATTACTAGAACCCAGTAGTACGAGGTTACAGTGAAGTATAATCACACCACTGCTCTGAATTGGGTTCTCAATGACTTTCAGGCTAATCATGAAGCCTACAAACAAAGAAGAAAAAAAATTTAAAACTTGCTGTCCACCCACCAGGGAAGAGTTCCAAGGGTCCCAATCCCAATGCCTCAACTACTCAGTATCATCAAAGTAATTTCTATAAAATGCTCTGAATTAATGACTTAAATGAAAAATAGCAATAATTACACAATTATTTTTAAAAAGAGAAACTGTGCAAATTTTTACAGGCTCTTTCCTCCCATATTGCAGGGCTAAACTGAGCCTCATTTTAAACCCCATTGATTTTTCTCCTCCTTTGAGACAAAGTTCAATGGCACAGCATGAATCCAGTATGGTGCAGGATGTCATACACAGTAATCATTGCTTCTGAAGGGTTTTCAGGTGCACAAAGATAGACCACAGATGGTATAGTAAAACTCAGAAAAGCACCAGAGTATCATGCACCTTGATTCAACCATCCTATCTGTCTAGAATAAATGGGATCCTTGCAAAACATTGATTGCTTAGTTTCTATGCTGACTCTTATTTATCAGTGGCCTGTGGGCATATTTAAATACTTTTTTAGCTCATTTACTCTCTCTCTCTCTCTCCCATACACACATACACACACACACACACACACACACACACACACACGACACAACACGACACGATACGACACATAAAAATTGCCAATCAATCAACCTTCTTTTTAAATATTTTAAATTTAGACTCAGGGTACATCAGCATGCTTGTTACATGGATAAATTTTGTAAAGGTGATGATTGGGCTTCTGGTGTACCCATCACCCAATTGTTGAACATTGTATTCAATAGGTCATTTTTCAATACTCACCCCAACCTTCTTATGAATAAATATAAATAAGGCAACACCAAAGATGGTCAAGGAAAATAAACATGTTGTTATAATTAGGTAATATTTTCTTTAATAATTCCACTTGGAAACTTTCCATATACCAGAAGTAGGTTTAATCTCAAAGTAAGAGCTGCATTTCTCCCAAATGTATGATTCCCAGGTGGAGCTGCAGCCTGAGGGAGAGGGCATCTTGCTGATGCAGCCAGTCCCCTAGGAGGCCAGCATTACACTCTGTACCAAGTACTCCCCCACACCATTCCAAGAAATCTTCAGCTGACCTCAGAAAAAATCATGTAGCCTCTTTTCAGAAAAAATACGGGCCAAACACTTAAAATGGGACAGCAGTGACTTTCTCTTTATTTCATTGCAATTTGAATGTAAATTACCAAATTGTCTAATAGATTAAAGCCTTCCGTTTGCATCCCTGTTTAATCACCATTGATTTTACTATTATCATTAGTATAATGCTTACAGTTAAGATTATGTAATAAATTAAATACTAAGTTGGGATTATTTTTCATCAAAACTATATTAACACAACTCAATTCACAGTCCTTATTTTATGTGTCTGGCCAGGACAACCCACCCATCAACATGGAAGTCTGCAAGTAAGAGAAGGAAGAGAAATGAGAGAGAAGAGGGACCTCCAAGTGAATTCAGTGACAGAAGGTAAGGAACTGCTACTTGCCATTTGCTTATGAGTTTTTTTGTTCCTTCTTGTTTATCGTTCCTATTGCAAAAATAAATAATTCAAAGTCAAAGCTGTAGGAACTTTAAATCATTTTGAGCCTTAAAGGAAGGGACAGGCAGCTAGAAAGTAGGCAGCTGCAATTTTTATTCCTCTGATTATAGATTAACCTTTTACTTACCTCTATTGTTTTATAAAATGTTTCAAAATACTAAACTACCCCAGAGAAAATCCCTTGCCTTTTCATTGTTGATCTTTATTATAGATTAACTTCCCTCTTACTTCTCTTACGCAAAGACCTCACAGCTACCACAATGTCTAAAATGAAATGTTAAATCCACTCTTTTAAATTGGAAAAGGAAAAGAAAACAGCTGTAACTAATCAAATTGTTGCAACTCCTAAAACAGCCTTGTATGGAAACTATTGTAATCTTATTAAAGTTCCTTGTAGCCGGGCTCGGTGGCTCAGCCTGTAATCCCACGCTTTGGGAGGCTGAGGTGAGTGGATTGCCTGAGCCCGTGGGTTTGAGACCTGCCTGGGCAACTTGGCAAGACCTCATCTCTACAATAAATCAAAAAAAAATTAACCAGGCGTGGTGGCGCGCCCCTGTAGTTCCAGCTACTTGGAAGACTGAGGTGGAAGGATCGTCGGAGCCCAGCAGGTCAAGGCTGCTATGGCTGGGAGCAGCCACTGCACTCCAGTCTGGGTGACAGAGTGAGACTCCAACTCAAAAAAACAAAATAAATAAATAAAAATAAATAAATTTTCTTTTTTTTTTTGCCTGTATTAGCAAGACCTTAACTTTTCAGCTTTGGAGCACTGATACCATTCCTTTGGGGTCTGTGTTAACCTGAATGGTCATTCTCAGCATTGTGCTTGAATAAACTTTTTAAAAATATTTCAGGTTGACACAATGTATTTATGTACGTGTGTACGTGTACATATTGCATATACCAGAATTTAATTTTCTTTATATAATCAACACATCCTACCAAGGATTTGAAGTAGGTGGCATTCACATAAAAAATGTACATAAGTCACTCTCGCAAGCTGAGAACTTTCTAAACACAAAAAAGGTAGCCAGTTGCAAAAATCGCAAAAGACGTGGTCACCAATGGTTGGACAGTAAGAATTATAGTAGTTCAGAGAAGAGTGCTTATTCCTAGCCACAGTGGTTTAGAAGGTTTAACAGAAAAGAACAGAGCTGAGAAGGCCCTGATATGACGTTAAAGTAGATAAATAAATATGTGAAAATAAGAGAAAAGACAGATATTTGAAAGACAGAAAAAAAGGCACATGATTCAAACACTTCAGTGTGGTCACCATTATCTTCACCATTTCAACTACTACTACCACTTCCATCGTATTGGAACACATTCAAAGTGAAAACATAAAGAAACAAACTAAAAAGTTAGTATGGTTGGAGCAAATGGTTTACATTTTCACTACTACTACCATCATTTCTATCTTGTATTGGAACGCATTCAAAGCAACCAGGGGGAGGCCCAAACTTCACTTGTACGTAGACCACTTATCTATCTAATCCTGACTTGTACCCCACATCTTTAAAATAATTTTTTTTTAAAAAGCAACAACCCATAAAGCAACAAATTAAAAAGTTTGTGTGATTGGAGCTAATGGTTTGTGAAAGGAGTCCTAAGAGAAAACGAGGTTAGAAGTACAAACTGGATCCAAATTGTGGAGACTTGGAAATCCATGTGTTTAGATTTTAACCAGTAGGTAACAGGAGTCATTAAATGGTTTTATGCTGAAATTGATATCCTGAAAGAGGAATTTCTGAAGTATTAAATTGGTAGTGATGATTGGAGGAATAAAAAAGGGAAAAGGAGACAACTTCAATCAAATAAATGAGGTGTGTTCATTCTAAAGCAAGACATAAAATTTTTATGAAATTCTCTACCTCAGTTTTGAAACAAACAAATGTATGTTGACAAATAAAGGCATAAAAGAAAGGATGAGGCATCGGGGTCAGAAATGTTTCTTTTAATCAAACAGTTCAGAGACAGGGTTCTGTTCAATAATTAAACATGTGTTCTCAGTGCATTCTGTTGTGTCATTCCAGAATATCTAAGAAGCAAAAATGATGAATGTAAGTCATTTGGTTTGAAATGGAATAATTTTTTGATAAATGAAGTAAATACACAAGGAATTTCTCCAAAATTACAGCAGAGTAGCTGAAGTCAATGTTGTGAGTGCTGTTGAGAACAGAAAAGGACACATGGCAATGACAGCATGTGCAGACAGGCACTTGGCCCTGTATGCTTCTGCAGATCAGTATTCCCAAACCCTTGGGAAGGAGCTGATACCTTTTCCTGAGATACCAAAGGTGGCATGGCAAGGTTTCTCTCCAGTGGCTCTGATCCAGATAGCAGAACCAATCAGGAGCAAAGCTGAGATTTCTGCTGAGGTCAGTAAGAACAGGAAACACTTTTAATTTATGATGTCAAGTGCCTCAAAGAGTCTCATGCTTACCCAGCTTTGCCTAACATCACCTATTCTCCAAAATGACCAACCAATACTTCTGTTCATATCCCAGCAGTGATATTACACCTGTGACTATTTACCTATATCCTTTTGGTGTCAGAAAGGGAACGATCTATTTATTTTTAATTAATTATGAAAAATAATTGGTTAGCTATTTATAACATCATCTCATTACATAAAGGACATGAGCCAGCTTTCAGAGATATGCATAAGAAAGCAGGGTGATAAATACGTAAGTTGGGATTTGGAAGAAAAAAATAAGAGAAG
>CAUYQG010024166.1:0-24551 GCA_963574415.1 Tarsius wallacei | reverse complement strand
TGTTCAACCTCACTAATCATCAGGGAGATGCAAATCAAAACCACTCTGAGATACCACCTAACTCCATTCAGAATGACAAGTATCAATAACTCAAAAAAATAACAGTTGCTGGAGAGGGTGTGGCGAAAAGGGAACACTTCTACACTGTTGGTGGGAGTGTAAACTAGTGCAACCTCTATGGAAAGCAGTGTGGTGATTCTTAAGAGCTCTAAATACCAACCTCCCTTATGACCCCACAATCCCCCTACTGGGAATATATCCTGAAGAACTCAAATCACTTTATAAAAAAGATACCTGCACTCGTATGTTTAATGCAGCATTGTTCACAATAGCAAGAACCTGGAAGCAACCTTGCTGTCCATCAAAAGAGGACTGGATTTTAAAAATGTGGTACATATACACAATGGAATACTATGTAGGCATAAAAAAGAAAGAAATCATGAATTTCGCAGCCACCTGGATGAAACTAGAGTCTATAATACTGAGTGACCTCTCACAGAAACCAAAAACTGAGTATCACATGTTCTCACTCATATAGTAGACATTGATCATCCAACGTATTACCACAAGAAAATGGCTGACAGTGATGGGAAACTATGGGGGGGGAGGGATCGGGGAAGGGGTTAATGGCAGTAAATACCTGTCTGGGGAGGGGGGACACTTCTTATCAACAAGGGTGCCTATATGAGACATATTTGTACGCCTAACCCTTAACTGTACCCTCAATATCACAATAAAAAAAAGAAACTGCTAGCACTTTACCTTATTTGCACAAAAATTATTGCTTAGGCGATGTCCTTGAAAGTAACTTCTGTAGTAATTCACAAATGAGGAACCAGGGGAGAGATTTTGGGCTATAGGATGATGTTGGGAGCAGATGTGATGTGAGGGGCAGAAAATCTCTGTCACTGTAGCAGACCTTGAGCAAAGGTCCCAAGTAAAGGCAAGGTCTTGCTTAATGGCCCTAAGCAAAAACAAGGTCTTGCTTGATAGCTCTGCATTCTAGCTCAAGGCAGGTGATGCAGGCTGCTACATGAAATGGCATCTCAGATGCTCACACATCCAGGTACATAGTACAGATAATGTCTTAGCTACAACAAGATAACAACGAATCAACTCACCTTTAGGTAAAAACAAAATTTCATTATAGCTTCCTCACCGACCTTTAAACACTTCCAACTTCCTTTGTACTTTATTATATAATAAATGTGGTGAACTAATTCAGGTCTCTTCTCCACCAGAGGAAAGTGCCCCACTGGCCCCAACTTTTCTCTATGTCTTTGTATCTGTGTTTTTCTTAATTTCTCACCACTGTCTCTCAGGACCCTCAAGGCATCCACATGAGTCATGGCATCTGGCATCAAAACAGGAACCTGGACACGGGAGAACTCCTACTCAGAGAAATAGATGCTCTGAGATGTGCACCTAAAAATAAGGGAAGGGAAGGAGTGGATTTAGTTTCAGCTGGGTGTAAAACAGGTGTAATTTTGGCTCCCAAGAGTGGAGTCTGTATGTCCAAGTGTTAAAATCTATGCTTTGGGCAAAAGGCTGCCATTAAAGATTCTCAGTTATAGGAATTTTAAAGCTGTGTGCAGAAAACATGCCCTGGTTCCCTGCTCAAGAGACAGTTAATTTTGATACTTAAAACAACTTAGGGGGCCAAGTTTTCCTCCAAGCCTTGTTCATGGCCATGCTAGCAATTGCTGCTTGCCAGGTGGGTGGAATAAGGCAAAATTCTTTTTGTACTTATTTCACAGAACCTCCCATTCTCCATCTTGCTATTTGGGCTGGTGCATAGGTCCCTGTCTTTGCCAACAACATATATGTTCGGAGGACAGTCTGATAAACATATTACTGCTAATCATAGTACAAATTTTAGCTCATGGGAGCTAGTAATAACCCTCCTATTTGCCTTTCTAACCTCTAAGATGGGTTGTCTTAAGATGATTCAAAAAATAAAACCTCCTATGGGGCTAAACTAATAGCTCATAATTCAGGCCCTTAGGACATCATAAAATATATCCAAACTATATCTAAGTGGGGGTTCCCTAGTTCCACTTATAATGTCTGCCAGGCTCACCCCAATATCCTCTATTGGCCTAATAACACAGGGATAGAATTTTAAAGATTCCCTAATTGGATAGGTTGTGCCACTTCTTTGCCAACAATCCAAAACCTTATGGGAATCTCCTCTTTTTTTCTAATACATTTTTTTTATTTTAAAATTGTGGGGTACAGTTAAAGATTAGGTATACAAAAATGCATTGTGAAGGTTCCCTTGTTGATGAGGTGTGACTCCCCCATTCCCAGAAACATATTGATTACCATTAATCCCACCTCTCTTGCACTCCCTGCCCCCCCATAGTTTCCCACCACTGTCAAGTCTTTTCTTATAGTATTATAATAGTTGTTCAAAGTCCACTTATGAGTGAGAATATATGATACTCAGATCTTTGTTTCTGTGAGATCAATCAGTATTATAAACTCTAATTCCATCCAGTTTGCTGCAAAATTCATGATTTTATTCTTTTTTGTGGCTGTGAAATATTCCATTGTGTATATGTACGACCTTTTAAAAATCCAGTCCTCTTTTGATGGACAGCATGGTTGGTTCCATGATCATGCTATTGTGAACAATGCTGCAATAAATATACATGTGCAGGTATCTTTTTTATAGAGTGATTTGAGTTCTTCAGGGTATATTCCCAGTAGGGGGATTGCCGGGTCATATGAAAAGTTGATTATTAGAGCTTTTGGGAATTGCCACATTGATTTCCACAGAGGCTGCACTAGTTTATACTCCCACCAAAAGTGTAGAAGTGTTCCCTTTTCACCAAATCCTCTCCAGTATCTGTTATTTTTTGTTATTGATGATGGCCATTCTGACTGGAGTTAGTTGGTATCTCAGTGTAGTTTTAATTTGCATCTCCTTGATTACTAGTGAGGTTGAACATTTCATCATGTGTCTGTTGGTCGCTCACATGTCTTCTTTTGAGAAGTGTCTGTTAATGTCTTTTTCCCAATTTGTAATTTTTTGTTTGTTTGTTTCTTTTCAGCACGTTTGAGTTCTTTGCAGATCTAAGCTGTTAGGGCTTTGTCAGACATGGAGTTGGCAAAAAGTGTTTCCCAGTCTATAGGCTGTCTCCCTGCTCTCTTGCTGGTTTCTTTGGCTTCGTAGAAGCTTGTCAGTTTAATAAGGTCCTACTTGTCTATTTTATCTCTTATGGCCCATGCATTTTGGTTTTTGCTCAGAAATTGGATGCCAGTTCCAGCTTCCATAAGGGTGTGTCCTGCATTTTTCTTAAGTTCTTATGGTTTGAGGTTTTACATTTAGGTCTCTGACCCATTTAGAGTTAATTTTTGTGTATGCAGATAGATAGGGTTATTGTTTGAATCTTCTGCATGTGGTCACCCAGTTTTCCCAGCACCATTTACTGAATAGATTGTCCTCTCCCCAGTGGTGGGTGGTAGAGGCTTTGATGAAGATGAGTTGGTTGAGAAATTGAGGCTTTGCCTCTAGAATCTCAATTCTATTCCATTAGTCTATATGCCTGTTGTTATACCAATTCCAAGTTGTTATGATTATTGTAGCATTATAGTAAAGTTTAAAGACTGGTAGTGTGATATCTCTGGCTTTGTTCTTTTTGCTGAGGATTGTTCTGGCTATTCTTGGACATTTGTGTTTCCATATAAAGTCCTGTATTGTTTTTTCTAGATCTGAGAAGGATGTTGCAGGTAATTTTATGGGTATTGCTTTAAATCTGTAGATTGCCTTAGGTAAGATGGACATCTTCACAATGTTGATTCTTCCAGGCCATGAGCATGGGATTTTTTTTAACTTTTTTGTGTCATCTTTGATTTCTTTGAGCAGTGTTTTGTAGTTTTAATTGCAGAGGTCTTTCACGTTATGGTTAGAAAGATACCAAGGTATTTTTTTTTTATTGTGGCTATTGTGAATGGGATTGTGCTTTTTATGCGGGTTTCTGTTTGTGTATTATTGGTGTAAAGAAATGTGATTGTCTTTTGCAGATTTATTTTATACCCAGACACTTTGCCAAAGTCCTTTATCAGTGCAAGGAGGTTTTTGAAAGATTATCTTGGGTTTTCAAGGTACACAATCATGTGGTCTGTGAAGAGAGATAACTTGACTTACATTTTTTCTATTTGGATACACCTGATTGCCTTCATTTTTGTGATTGCTCTATCCAGGATATCCAATAATATATTGCACAGGAAGGGTGAGAGTGGGCATCCTTCTCTTTTCCAGATTTCAGGGAAAATGGTTTCAATTTTTGTCTGTTTAGGAGTATTTTGACTGTGGGTTTCTCATAGATGGCTTTTACTATTTTGATGTATGTTCCATGTATGTCTAGATGTTTGAGGGTTTTTAATCAAGAAGCGGTGCTGTATTGTATCACAAGCTTTTTCTGCATATAATGGTATATTCATGTGGCTTTTGTTTTGACATCTGTTGATGTATTTAAATACATTTATGGTTTTATGAATGTTGAACCAGACTTGTATCCCAGTGATGAAGCCTACTTGGTCATAATGGATGATTTTTGCAATGTGTTGTTGAATTTGGTTTGCTAGGATCTCTTTGAGAATTTTAGCATCTATGTTCATCAAATGTGTTGGCCTGTAGTTCTCTTTCTTTGTTGGATCTTTACATGACTTCTTTACATGACATCAATGTGATGTTAGCTTCTTTAAATATTTTGGGGAGAGTTCCATCTTTCCTAATTACCTGGAGTCCTTTCAGTAGGATTGGTATCAGCTCCTCCGTAAATTTCTTTTAAATTCTGTTGGAAAGCCTTCTGGTTCAGGGTTTTTTTTTTTCCTTTTGTTTGTTTGTAGGTAGTTTTCTTATTACATAGTCAATTTCCTTGATTGTTATTGGCCTATTTAGCATCTCAGTTTATTTTTGTTTCAACCTAGGCAAGTTGTGTGATGTCAGAAAGTCCTTCATTTCCTTAAGGTTTTCAAGTTTGTTTCCATACAATTGTACATAGTTGACTCTAATGATCTTTTGTATTTCTTAAGGATCAGATGTGACTTCATCTTTTGTGTTTCTGATTGTGTTTATTTGAGCTTTTTCTCTCTTTTTCTAGCTAGGGGACCATCGATCTTGATTATCCTTTAAAAGAACAAACTTTTTATCTGTTGATATTTTGTTTTATCTTTTTGTCTTCTATGTCCCATATTTGGGTTTTTATTTTGGTGATCTGGATTATTCTGCTGAAGTGAGGTTTTTGGTGGTCTACTTTTTCCAGCTTCCTTAGGTTACTTGTTAGGCTGTTAATTTGTGATTCTTGCATTTTGTCATGTGAGTTTGTAGAGAAATGAATTTCCCTCTTACTACAGCTCTCTTGGCTTCCCAGAGATTTTGGTAGGATATTTCTTCATTTTTATTTGTTTCCAGTAATCTTTTAATCTCTGTTTTGATTTGATTTCATTGACCCAGGAGTTGTTTAGCATCACATTTCTTAGTGGCCATGTCTCTGTGGGTTTTGGGGGAACCTGTTGGTGTTTATCTTTATTTTTATTCCACTGGGTACTAGAAGGTGCATGGCAAAATTTTGATCTTTTAAAATTTGTTTATGCTTAATTTATGGCCAAGCATGTAGTCAATCTTAGAATACATTCCATGCCATGATGAGTAGAATGTATATTCTGTAGTCATTGGGTGGAGTGTTCTGTAGGTATCAATTAAGTCAATTTGGTCAGGAGTCACATTGAGGTTCCAGATCTGATTGCGGACTTTTTGTCCTGATTAACTGTCTAGGGTTGTGAGTTTAGTATTAAAGTCCACAGCTATGATAGTGTTAGAATCAACATCTTTATTTAGTTTACCTAGAAGCTGCTTTTATGAAAGTTGTTGCTCTGATATTGGGTGTGTGTATGTTTAAGATGAATATTTCTAGTTTATAAATTGAACCTTTTATCATTATATAGTGGCCTTCTCTATCTTTTTAAAATTTTGATATTTTAAATGGTATTTTGTCAGAGATTAAGATTATGACTCCTCCTTTCTTTTGTGTTCCATTCACCTGAAAAGTTGTTTCTCATCCTCTTACTTTGAGGCTGTGAATTTCCTTTCTAGTGAGGTGAGTCTCTTGAAGGCAATATATTGTTGTCTGGTAATATTTTATCCATTTTGCCATTCTATGTCTTTTCAGTGGTGCATTTAGTCCATTCACTTTCAGTCTAATTATTGAAATGTGAGAGTTGATCCCTATCATAATGTTCTTACATAGTTGTTGTTGTTCGTGTTTGTTTACTGTCTTTCTTTTGGTTTGGTTGTTGGTTCATATGTATTTTGGTATTCAAGCTCTGAGATTCTTTCTTCTCTTGGGCCAATTCTGCTTTCCATGCTTATTTGTTAGTTATTTCTGTCACAGTATTCTTTACTGCTGTTATTTTTTTATCACTTCCTTCTTAATTTCCTCTTGGCGCTCCTCAATTTTTTTAAATTCTCTCTATTAAAGTCTTTATGTCTGGGTTTGTTGCACATGACCAGTCACTCTGGACATTCTTCATTGTTTGTTCTCTGAAGTCTATTTTCTCTGTGTCTGACCACCCAGCGGTCTGTGTGAGACCTATATTCTTATTTTGTTTTTTCTTCATTTGTGCAGATTTCTCCTCCCTACTTTTTCCTTCCCTCCACTTGCCCATCTTCTTTAATTCTGCTGTTCAGTTGGGGAGGGGTTTCATTTACTTCTGTTTGTTCAGTCTCCTAGTCCTCCTTATGTATATCCTCTTCCTTTGTTAAATGCTGGAGTTGAACTGTAAGTTGGGGTTGGTCTTTTTTGAAGTTTTGTGATTTAATCAGGTGGGGGTCTGTGATTCAAAATCTATCTGCAGATCCTTGTATCCACCAACAGGTGTATGGATAATCTGAAACCCATTATTCACTGCCTTGGATTTTGTCTATGCAGTGGGCTTACAGCCCTACTCCCTGAAAACAAAATGAGGTTACCAGAGGGAAGAGAATGGAGCAGGCAGTAGGGGGGAAGAGGGAGGTGGAGAGAGAGAGAGAGGTAAGAGGGAAAACAGACAAGCATACCTACTAACAGATGAAAAGAGACACAAATAATAAAACAAGTAAAAATAAAAACAATAACAATGACTACAAACTAACAAACAACCATACAAAAAACTAAAACATACGATGATGCTGACATACAAGTTAACTAACCTCATTATTGGTGTGCTATTCCTCTATACAAAGTTTGGGTTTACTGAGAAAAAATTAAAATAAAAGAACAAAAGAAAAGGAATAGAATATATTCAGTAAATAAACAGAACCAACCAACCACAATCTGAGACTTTTCCTTTAAGTCCAATGCCCTTCCAGCTCTGATTTCTAGCTCCAAAGATGAAAGAAGTCCTAAGTTGCAAAATAAACTTCCAGAAAGGAGAGATTGAGAACTTTAGTATGAACTCTGAAACTACACAACTGATCTGGTGACTGAGAATGAGCAATAAGCAGTCTTAGTCCAGGAAGGGAGGTTAGAAAGACTCCCTTGAAATTCCCCCAGATTGTCCATTGTAACAAATATTTAAAAATTTGAAAAATGATTTCAAAACAAATAGAAATAAAAAGAATAATAGGATTGAGTTGTTGTCCTGTGCACTAGGGGACCAATTCAGCAACTCAGTGTTCTGTCTGAAGTTCGACTCAGACAAGGATTGGCTTTGTCAGACTCTGGTGCCATATGAAAATAATAAACATTCTACTTACCCTGAGGAAAGAGATTATGCCATCTGCTGTCTTCCAGGAAGAGAAAACATTCGAACCTCTACAGTGGAAGAATTCATGACTCCTGTAGGGCAATTGCAAACTTCTACTTATGCCCTAGCTGTCTCAGAGGTACATGAGGATAACTACTCTAACTTTAACATCTCCCAGGTGGTACTGTGGACAGAAGATACTTCAAGTTATGTTACCACCCAAATAAGCTGGAAGATGTTCTTTGGTTCTTTTGGTCATCCAATCACCTTGATATTTCACTCCAATTTACAACTTTAACATCAAAATAGAAACAAAAGATCATTACAGGGAGCATTTGACCCAAAATATTTATTGATGCTATAGGCATTCCACAGGGAGTCCCTAACTAATTTAAGGCTGAAAAATAAATAGCTGCAGGATTTGAATCTTTGCTCTTTTGGTGGTAGATTAATTTAAAAAATAAAGATTGTATTAATTATATTTACTCTAAGCAACAAAGATTAGTCAACTATACCAGAGATGCAATTAATGGAACAGCTGAACAACTGGATGCCAATAACACAATAATATTTCAAAAATACATGGTATTAGATATGCTGTTGGCAGAAAAGGGAGGGTTCTGTGTCATATTGGGGCAAAATGTTGCACTGTTTTAACTTTTAATTTTTTAATGTTAAAATAGTGGTGTACAATTCAGGGTTAGGTATACAAATATTCATTATGCTGGAATCCTTGTTGATAAGGTGTATCCCTTTCCCCAGACAGATTCCCATTACTGCCAATTCCACATCTCTGCTCCCAACTCTTTGCAATTTTCCCACTACTGTCAATCCTTTTCTTATACCATTGTGATAGTTGTTCAGTTCCACTTATGAGTGAGAACATGTGATGCTCAGTTCATGGTTTCTGTGAAAGATCACTCAGTATTATAGATTCTAAGTCTATTCATATTGCTGTGAGGTTCATTATTTTCTTATACTTTGTGGCTGCATAATATTTAATTGTGTATATGTACCACATTTTTTTATACAGTACTCTTTTGATAAGCAAACCAGTTGGTTTCATGTTCTTGCTATTTTGAACAATGCTGTGATAAACAGATGTGTTCAGGTATAATTTTTATAGAGTGTTTTGTGTTCTTCTGAGTATACTCCTACTAGGGTGATTGCAGGGTCACATGGGAGGTTAAATTTTAGAGCTTTTAGGAATTGCCACACTATTTTCCACAGAGGCTGTAGTAGTTTATACTTCCACAAGCAGTGTAGAAGTGTTTCCTTTTTGCCAAATCCTCTCCAGCATCTTTTATTTTTGGAGTTATTGTTGATGACCATTTTGACTGTAGTTGGGTGGCATCTAGTGTAGTTTACATTTGCATTTCGTTGGTGACTAGTGAGACTGAAATCTTTTTATGTATCTGTTTGCTGCTTGTATTTCTTCTTTTGAGAACTGTCTATTCAAATCTTTTGCCCACTTTGTAATGGGGCTGGGAATTTTTTAGTTCATTGTAGATCCTAGATGTTAGGCATTTCTGAGACATAGAGTTGACAAATATTTTCCCAGTGTGTGAACAGACCCCTGCTCTCCTGGTGGTTTCTTTGACTTTGCAGAAGCTTGTCAGTTTGATGAGGTCACACTTGTCCCAGGAACAACCATTATTATTCGCTGGGACAACCAATATGTTGGAGACCCATGCCCCAGGTCAGTGACAACAGAAGAAAGCTAATCAGTGGGGCACTCAGCACAGAGGAAGATTAGACTATAGGGCATTTTTCACAGAAGAGAATCAGTTACTGGGCACACATTACAGAGTGGGGTTAGTCATGTGAGCTCCCATCACAGAAGAGGGCTAGTCCCTGAGCATCCATTATAGAGGATGCCTAGTCTCAGGGTCTTCTATCACAGAGGTGAGTCAACACTGGAACACCCATCAGAGTGGAGAACCAGTCATTTGGGCACCCTACAAAGAGGAGGGCATGTCACTGGGGACCTCATTTGGAGGAGGACCATTTACTTGGGCTCTGATTATGGAGGGGACCCCAAGATGGTGGCACCCATCATAAAGAAGAAGTATTTACCCATTTAGGGGAGGACCATTTTCTAGCACACACATAACAATGGAAATACTCACCTCAGTACCCATAACAGAGGATGTCCAGGAATTCGAATATCAATCACAGAGAAGACCAACTGAGTGTGGCCACCATTATGGAGATGGCCCAGATAATATGACACCCATCACAGAGGTGAGATAGTCACTGGGACACCCATTACATATGAAGGCCAGGCACTGGGCCACCAATAACAGAGGAGACACAATCACTGGGGCACACATAATCTTCCTTAGGTCCAGACACCGGGACTCTCACTACAACAGAATCATTCACCAGGGCACAATCATGGAGGAGACTCATCAAGGGAAAAACCCATTACGGAGAAGGGTTAGTTATTGGGGCAACCATTATGAAGGAGGGCCAGTTACTGGAACAACACTCATAGAAGAGGCTTAGTCACAAGGGCATCCAAAAGGAGGAAGGTCTATAACTTGGATTCCATTTTAGGGTAGTCCATGTTACTAAAAAAACAAAGAGGAGGGCTAGTTACTAGGGCATCCATTATCGAGGCTGGCCAATTTTTGAGACATCAATCACTGAGGAACTTAGTAACTGGCATAACTATAATGAAGGTGTGCTTGTCATTGAGTCACCCATTATGTAGGCGATCCAGTCATGGGCATCAATCACCAAGGGAAGCCAATAACTGGGGAACCTGTCACAGAGGATAATCAGAACTGGGGTATATTTTTACAGAGAGGGTCAGTCACTGAGGAACCCAATAGTGAGAAGGGACCTTCAAAGGGGAAAAATTCAGACAGAAGTCTCACTCAGTGGAGCACCACTATGGTGATGTCTAATCATTTGGACACCTATCACAGAGAAGGGCCAGGAACTGGGACATCCATTATGGAGGAAGCCTATAAGGTGGAGCAAGCATCACATAGGGCAGCTAGTTATTTAGGCATCAATTTAAGAAGAAGCCTAGTTACTAGGGCACCCATAACAGAAGAGGGCTAGTCACTGGGACACCCATCAGAGAGGACTCCCTGTCATTGAGGCACACATTATTGAAGAGACCTACTCATTGTGAAACCCCTCACCAAACAGGGCTACTCAATAAGTCACCATCATATATGATGGTCAGCCAATTAGGCACTAATTACAGAGAAGTCCTAGCCACTGGGATACACATTATGGAGGAGGCCCTGTCAATGGGACACCCATTGTCAATGAGGGCCAGTAACTAGTATACCCATTATTTAAAAAACACTTCCCAGAGAAGAATTGGGAACTGGGACAACCCATCGCTGAGGAAAACCTCATGGAGAAGTGGTAGCCAATTGGGCACCAATCACAGAAGAGGTGCAGTCAAAGGGGCAACCATAATGAGGGAAGGCCAGTCTTTGGGGCATCCATTAAGGAAGAGGCACAGCCACTGAAGATTCAATCACAGAATAGAGTCTGTCACTGGGTCACCCATCACAGAGATTTAGCAGACATTGGTGCATGCTTTAAAGAAGAGCTTCAGTCACACAGAAGAATGGTAGTCACCTTAGCACCAACAATAGAAGAGAACCAGTCACTGTAGCACCCATTACAGAGGTGGTACATTCATGAGGGCAAGCATCAGAAAGGAGAAAGAGTCATTGCTGTACCTGTACACAGAAGGGCTAATTACTGGCATCCATAGCAGAGGAGGGTATGTCATTGAGGCATCAATATGGAGAAGGACCAGACATTGACACAACTTTCAAAAAGAAATATTATTCACTGGGGCAAAAGCTTGGTGGAGAACCAGTAATTGAGGCATGAATCACAGAGAAGACCAAGACACTGGGAACTTATAATGGAGAAGGAACAGTCACTGTTGCACCAAATACAGAGGAGGGCATGTCACTGGGGCACCCATCACAAAAGAGAGCAATCACTGGGGCACCCATTATGAAGGAAACCCAGTCACTGAGTCAATAATAGCAAAGGAGAACCAGTTGCTGGGTCACACATCATGGGGGGAGGTTTCTAGTCACTAGGGCAAATATAGATATGGGTAGTCACCTGGGCTCATCAAAGGAGACACCCAGTCACTCAGTCAACTATCTCAGTCAAGATCCAGGCACTGAGGCACCCAATACAGAGGAGGCCCAATCACTGGAGCACCCTTTAGAAGGAGTGCTAATCACAGGGGCACTGATCATAAAGGAGGGACAGTCACTGAGGTACCAATCACAGTAGAAGCCCAATCACTGGGTCAGCCATGATAGGGAAGGTTTTGTCACTGAGGCACTGAACACAAAGGTTTCCTAGTCATGGGGAAATGCATAATAGTGGATAGCCAAACTCTGGGGCTGCCATTCCAAGGGAAACCAATCACTGAGGTTCCCCTTAACAGATGAGGACCAGTCACTTGGGCACCAATTACAGAGGAAGGCCAATGAGATATCAAACACAGAGGAGTTACAGTCCCTGAGACAGCTTCACAGAGGAGAGCCAGTCACTCAGACAGCCATCAAAAAAGAAGGCCAATCACAAAGGGAATCATTATAGTGAAGGGTTAGTCATGGTTGCACCTATCACATATGAGGAGGATTCACTAGAGCACCCATTATAGAGGAGGACAAGTCACTGGGCCATATATAATAATGGAGGGTCATGTGACAGTCATCACAGAGGAGAGCCAGTCAATGGGACAGCCAACGTAGAAGAGGGTTATTCACTGTGGCACCCATTTTGGAGGAAGAACAGGCACTTTTCTCATATTATGGAGGGTATAATATGGAGGATATATTATGGAGGAGCACATATGATAAGGAAGCCTAGTCACTAGAAGCACCTTTCAAAGAGGAGGATCAGTGACTGGGTCATCCATTATGGAGGAGGCCCCAAAATTGGATCACCTATCACAGAGGAGAGAAAGTCACTGAGATACCACCACAGAAGATGTCAGTCACTGGGACACCAAAAAGTGGGGGGGGGGGAAGGTCAGTCACTGGGGCACCCAACAAAGAGACCAGTCAATGGGTTACCCATAAGAGATGGATTTCAGTTACTGGGGCAGCAATCACATATGAAGACAAATTAATGGGGCACAAACACAGAAGAGAGCCAGTCACTGATGCACCCATCACTGATGAGAGCCAGTCAATAAGACAGGTAACACAGAAGTGGGCTTATCACTGGGAACCCAATCCCAGAGGAATACCTCAATGGGACACCATCACAGAGGAGAAACAATAACTGGGACACCCATAACAGAGGAGGGCCAGTCACTCTGGCACCCATCATTGAGGTGGGCAAGTCACAGGGTTGTTCCTTACAGAGGACACTCACACAGAAAAGGGATAGTTACTGAAACACCTATAACAGATCAGTGCCAGTCACTGTGCCACCCATTGTGGACAAGTACCAGTGACTGAGACAACCATCACAGTGGAGGTTCAATCACTGGCATACCCATCACTAAGGAAGGTCAATCACTGAGACAACTATTACAGAAGAAGGTCAGTCACAGAGGCACCCATTACAGAGGAAGATCAGTCACTGGGGCACTAATCATAGATAATGGTTTGTCACACTGGCACCGATTATGGAGTAGGCCAGCTACTAGAACATATCACAGAGGTGGGCAAGTCAATAGGGCACCAATTGGGTAGAAAACCTGGTCCTGGGACAGCAATTACAGAGGCTAGCTAGTCACTGGGAACTGATCACAAATGGGTTCTGACATTTTTCACAAAGAAGGATCAGTTGCTTTGGAATGCATGACAGAGAAAGTCTTGTCACTGGAGCACCCATCACATTGGAATTGTAGTCACATGGCACACATCACAAATGAAGGTCAGTCCCTGGGACAGTCAACACTTAAGAAGTCCATTCACAGAGGCACCCATCACAGAGGAAGTTTAGTCACTGGGGCACTCATTAAAGAGAAGAGTCAGTCACCGCGGCACCCATAACAATGAAGAATCAGTCACTGAAGCTCCCATCATATTGACCAGTCACAGAATTACCCCTCGTAGTTAACCCAATACATAGAAGGGCTAATCACTGTGGCACCCAGAACAAATTAGGGCAAGACACTGGGTTACCCCTTATTTAGGATGGCCAGAAATTAGGACAATGATCAGAAAGGAGGGCTAAACACTGGGACACCTATTATGGAGGATGTCTAATCACTGAGGCACCGATAACAAAGGAGTGTCTGTCACTGATATACCCATAACAATGCATTACCTGTTTCTGGGGCAACCATCAAACAGGTGGGCCAGTCACAGAGTCACCCCTAACAGAGGAGGATTACTCATAGAGAAACCTACACAGAGGATAACTTGTCATTGTTGCACTTACAACAAAGGATGGTAAGTTTTGAGGAATCATCACATAGGAGTGTTAGTCACTGAGGCTCTAATTAACAAAGTGGCTCAGCTACTGGTACACACATTGCAGAGGACAATCACTGAGTTACTCATTATAGAGATGATGGTGTCATTGGGGCATCTATCATAGGGAAGTGCTAGACAATAGGACACCCATCCCAGATTAGGCTAGTCACTGGGACACCCGTAACATTGGAGGGTCAGTCACTGGGGCAAAAGGAGGGACATGTGTCACAGGGGCATGTTTCAGAGAGAAGGGTCACTCAATGAGGCCCTTAACAGAGGAGAGCAGTCACTGAGTTACTTATCACATTAGCGGGTCAGTCACTGGAACAGTTATTACAGTGGTGGACCAATCACTGAGGTACCCATCACAGAGAAAGATCATTCCATGGGACACCCATCATAGAGGAGGGCTTGTCACTGTGTCACTGAAAACACAGTAGGGTCCTTCACTGGGGCACATGTTATAAAGTAGGGACAGTCACTAGGACAGTCATCACAAAAGAAGGTGTGTCACTGGGCCCCCATCACTAAGGAAGGTCAAAATCATTGGAATATCTATATAAAGGAGTGCTTCTCATTGTGGGACCCATTATGGAGCAGGTCTATTTCCTGGGACACCCAACACAAAGGAAGATTAGTCACTAGGGTACCCATTATGAAGGAGAGACACTCACTGAGTCACAAATAACTGAGAAGGCACAGACACAGTGGCACTCATAATGGAGAAGGACTAGTCCCTGAGGTACCCATTATTTAGAAAACCCAATCACAAACACATAAATGGCAGTGGAAAGCTAGGCACTGGTGTACCAATCACAGAAGAGGAACATTAACTGGGGCATCCATCATAGGGGGAGGTGAAATTACTGGCCATCCATCACAGAGGAGGGCCATACACTGTGACAGCCATCACAGAAAAGGTCCAGTCACTGGGGCGCCCAGCATAGAGAAGGATCAGTCATTTGGGAAACCATCACATAGGAGGACTAATCACTGACATGATGAAACAGAGAAAGGCAAGTCACAATGGCATCCATAGCATAGGATGGCAAGTCACTGAGGCACCCATTACTGAGGAGGACCAGCCATTAGGACAACCTTCACAAAACAGAGCTACTTACTAGGGTAACCATTATACTGGAAACCTGCAAAAACGTTACCAATTACAGTCATGGTCTAGTCACTTGGGCATGCAAATGGAGAACTAGTAACTTGGGCACCCATTATGAAGGTGGCCCTGTCACTGGGGGATCAATCACAAAGGATGGGCTGTCACTGGTGCACTTATCACAGAGGACTATTTGTCACTTGGGTACCCATCTCAAGGGAGAGACAGTCACAAGGACATCCATTAAGGATAGAGGATTGTCACCTGTGTACACAGCACAGAGGACACCAAGTCAGTCAGGCACCCATCATAGAAGAAACAGTCAATCTGGTAGTCAACACAGAAGAGGGCTTTTCACTGTGGCACTCAATTTACAGGAAGGGCACCAATCAAGAAAGAGGCTCAGAAAATGAAGCATTTGTTACGGCGAAAGCTTAATTGCTGTTATACCCTTCACATAAAAGGGGTAATGATTGGAGCACCTATATGGAGGAAGTGCAGAAATTGAGACACATGATGGAGAATAAAAAACCACTGGGGCATCCATCAGAGAAAAGACCACTGGGATTGCCATAAGGTTTGAGGGTCAGTCACTTTTGCACCTATCACAGAAAATGCTTGTCACTGGGTTACTCATCAAAGTTGAGGGCTAGTCAATGGACCCCAATCACAGATGAGAACAAGTCAATGAGTCAACAAATACTAGAGGAGAGCCAGTCACT
This sequence comes from Tarsius wallacei, assembly GCA_963574415.1. Classification (NCBI taxonomy): domain Eukaryota; kingdom Metazoa; phylum Chordata; class Mammalia; order Primates; family Tarsiidae; genus Tarsius; species Tarsius wallacei. The sequence continues at coordinate 8,553 of CAUYQG010024166.1, read as the reverse complement.
GAGGCACCCATAGCAATAAAGAGCCAGTCACTGGGACAAGTATCACAAAAGAAAGTGAATCACTGTGTCATCCATTGAAGAGGAAAGGCAGTCATTGGTTTACACATAATGGGGGGGGGCAGTCAATCTGCACCCAGCACAAAGGGATACCAGCATGAATGACAATAGATGATTCATTTTCATAAAACAAAAAGAATTCTGCTGCTAGCATGACCAAGAGTGCATACTAAAAAGTAGACATAACCGAAGGACTGTAAGAACAAAAAGGCACATGGTAAAAGTCATATTAGGGAAATGGAATTTACTCAGAAATGAGGAAGCTCAAACCCTCCAATCAAATAGTGACAACTACTTGTTTTAGCCTTATTTGGACTACAACACCTTAAGTCATGTACAGAAAATATGACACCATAGTCCTTGGTCAATGGAGAACAGTGACAGACCTGCACACTAGGGAATAAATTGCTTGCTGTCACTGCTCTGGGTGTGACTGCACACCAGACATCCTATCCTGTAAGACCATTATTAGAGTTTTGCTTCTGCTACACTTCACGTCTGCTTCCATTTTTTAATTGTATACAGATGAGTTCATTCCTCACTATTAGGTAACCCCTCTGGGATATTTCTGCATCTGCAGCAGGGAAACCTTAGCAGAGGAAGCAATGCATCCCACCCGAGTTTGTGTGACCTACTCTATTTGGGCCTCACAGCTGCTCACAGGACTTCAGATAAGTCCAAGACTATTGTTCCAGAAGTAGCAAAAGCACACAGGAGAGGGGAAACAAGAATACAAACGAGGCAAATGGGCAATCCCTTGCACAAACCAAGGTAGAAAAAAATTGTTTATAAGTACTGCTCTCGTTTTGGGGGAACTCTCAGAAGTTTAGTGCAAATGTGAAATGAGTGTGATACCCCAATTCATGGTTTCATTCTCCTGAGCGGGAAATGGCCAGAGACAGATGCAGCCAATCTCAGGGTGTGAAAAATTCCTTCAGTATGGAGGCTGAGTACACAGGTAAACTCAGGCAAAGGCGTCAACCAGGGGCTACAAGTAACCCCTGTTGCGTGGAACTGAGTACTCAAGTTAGCTGAAAATGAGGATTAAAAATTCTAGGCCTCGAGAACTCAAGAAAGAAGGATATAAAAATTATCACTCTAAAATTCCCCAAGAGATTCCATAGAAGGAATTTTAAGGTCGTGATGGGATAGCTGATGTACCAAGACCAATGAGAGTGATCAAGGGGGCTGCAATGTCCATATGAGAATGGGGACACCCTCAAGGGATGGACATTCAGTCAGTTGAATAAAAAGTTTTTAAATGTAGATCCTGGGTTGGACAAAAATAATCAATAGTATAAAACCATAGCGCAGAATCTGAGGGGGTTGATTATCAAGGGAAGCAGCCTCAAGATTTCAAAATATCTCTAAAGATTTTAAGTCCCAAAAAGAGAAGGAAAAGACTCCCATTGCCTTCCTTCAGAGACATAGACCAAATGAGGAAGTACTACAAGACTGATGCAGAGGATTTGGTGGGACAGGGTCTTCTAAAGGTTAATTTTGTTACCAAAATCTGGCCTGATAATGCTAAAATGTTGCAGAAACTTAAGTGGGTGGAATGAGAAACTAATAGAAGAATCACTTAAAAAGGTAAAAAAAAGTTTGTAAAATGGTATGGAATAAAGAAAAATCAAAAAGCAACGAAAAATGCCAATAAATGTATGAGGGAGAACTTTTGGTAGGGAAAATCATAAAGAAAAAATAAAACTGAAAGGATTATATGGTGGAGCTTAAGATGGCTACTGACAGGTTGCACTGAAAGAATGGAGGCAAATGACAGTAAAGACTCTGAGTATGTTGGCATTGATGGGGGCATGAATGTCCACCTGAGAAAAGCCTGAGGAAACCAGTTAATTCTCAGCACTTGGCCAGGGTGCACACCATCACCTGTCATACCAGACCCACTGGAGTGCAGGATGATTGGAGAGAGAGCTTCAGCACCTGGGAGGGAGCTGGAAGGGGCTGCAGACTGGGCCCAGAGATCTGATCTTTGTGATTGGCAGATCAACTAGTCAGAGCTTGATTGTGGTCCAGAGGAAATACCCTAGAGCACCAACTTCAGAGGGAACTGAGGAGTGTTGTGTTCCAGGGGCCCCACTTCGTACCTTGATCTAGCTGTGGCACAAAGTGTGTGGCCAGAAAAGGACAAGGAAGAACGCCAAAGAGATCAATGGTGAGTCCAGGACTAACCCAAAAGCCCTACTCCCCAGCAATCCTCTGAACATCAGACTCACACAACTGGGTCACACTGAGAGGGACAAACCCAGACGGAGCCTGGTCATCAGTTGCAATTGAAGAACCCCATTCCAAGATAGGCCTGGTTGGGGCAACCTTGTGACAGTACATGCCTGGGGAAAAGACTATCCTGTACATCCCCACCAAGATCACCCTGACCATAAAAGAGTGGGAGAGTAGGACTGCAGCCCCGCTCATCTCTCCTGTCCCTTTTCCTTCCCTGCTTCAATCCCTGCAGAGAGTGAAAGAATGGCTCTGTAGGAGAGTTCTAACTAGAGGAACAATCACAGATTCTGCCACAAGGGGACAGAATTTTTGTTTGTTTTTTATTCTGTTCTGTTTTTCAAATTTTTAATTTTTTTATTTTAAAAATTTTCTGTTTGTAAACTCATCTATTTTAAAAATATTTTTATTTTGTGCATGAATGTGTATGTAAGGCTTTGATCTGCATCCCCACCCCCCAGAAATTTTTATTTTCTTTTTCTGTTTCTTTCTTTTATTTTTTGTACTCTATTTATGTGTGTATGTGAATGACTGAGTATTCTTCTTTTGATTGTATTGTTGGTTTTTGCTCTTTTCGTCTTCTGGGTTTTTTTTTAATATTCATTTTTTATAGTTTAAGGGGTGTGTTATTATATGTGTGGGGGTTCCATCTGAATCTCTTTTTCCTTTCTTTTTCTTATTCTACCCCCTTTGGACTTTTTGTCTTTCTTCTTTATTCACTTTGTCATAGGTGTGTGTGTATGTGTGTGTGTGTGTGTGTGTGTGTGTGTGCAGTTTTCTTGTTGTGGTGATGGTGGTTTGTTTTGTTTTGCTTTGTTGTTATTCCAGATTGTTTTGTTGTGTGAGTTGTTTTCTGCTTTTCATCATCATATAGAGTGGTGGTAGGGAGTGGATCTCAGGGAACACATACCACAATAAGTGAACATTTTAATTTGCAAGAAGCATCTGATTCCTACCACCCCATCCCCCACTTTACTCAGATGTCAAAAACTACAAGAGAGAGCAAATCTTCCCATCCAGCATCCTATTTAAAAATAGATCAAATACAGAGCCGAATCAGAGAAGAATAAGGGACTGAGCAAACCTTAGAAGGGAATGACTCTCCCATGGACACTGAATAACAGAACTAAAGATAAAAAGACACCTGTCACAAATGAGGAAAAGTCAAAGGAACACCTCAGGCAATTCCAAGTCTACCAAAGACAAAACACCCGAGAAATCAGACGTTTGTGCTCAAACAATCAAAGTCACCAATGAATGGCCCCAGAATATGACAGCAAATAGGGAATGGCTGGAAAGAATGAATAAGACAAGTTCAGCTTTATCAGTGATGGAGAATTTAAATCCTTCACAGACATCCAATCCCTATGGGATTATGCAGCTTCCAGACCAGCTCTGCAGGAGACATTTAAAAAGATAAGCACAGGAAAAAAAAGGAATGACCATAAACTTCCCAAGAGAACAGCAGAGCACAGAACCAACAGAGAATACAGCACAACAAGAAACTTGAAAACACATGCATACATTAACCCCCAAGTCAAAAGAAAACAGGCAAAGAAAAACACTTGGCATTAAGCACAGAAGAAAGGAAAAAAAGAATGACCACACATTTTCCAAGAGAACAGCAGAGCACAGAGTCAACAGAGAATACAGCACAAGAAACTTGAAAACACACGTATACATTAACCCCAAAGCCAAAAGAAAACAAGCAAACAAACAAACAAGAACCTTCATAAGAAAGGATTATATATAATACATTTGTCCTCAAATAAAATGACTGGTTATCTAAAAAAAGATGAAAATATGTGGCAAAACGGAGAGTCCCAGCATGTCATCAATGGCATATGGATGTCACAATAAGGTTCAAGGTGGGGAATTTATGAAAGAAATCTTGGTATATAATTAAATTTGATATGTTTTTCTCCAGTTATAACTGCTATTATGGTTTGAAATATTTTAAATTAATTAGAAACCTGACTTTTTAAAAGACACCACACTATATTTGCTTAACTTTGTACGATACCAGGGGTTGAGGTTATCTCAAAAAAAGTTGCAATGTGTAGAAAAAGAAGTTAAATACCTGGGGTAACTGGTTAGTGAAGACAAACAAAAAGTCAACCCAGGAAATAACATAACTGTAATAATTGGTTACCCTTTACCAAAGACAGAGGGAACTCAGAAACTTTTTTGACCTAATAGACTATTGCAAATTATGGATTGACTTTTATGATCAGAAAACCTAGGGTTTATACTTTAAGCTGTTGGAGAGAGAACCAGGTTCTCCCCTATGGACTGCTAAAGAAATGCAAATTCCAGAAGGGCTGAAACAAGCTTTAATCACAGCTCCTGTTTTAGCACTTCCATCTTTAGAAGAGTCCCTTCACTTATTTGTTACTGGATGTAGATGACCACTGGAATGCTTACTGAAAGCTGAGGTGGGAAGACACAACCAGTCACTTTCATGTTCAAATGTTAAATCTTATGTCTAGAGGTTAGGCTGACTGTATTTTCAGGCTGTAGCAGCCACTGCCTTATTTGTGGAAGAAAGCCAGAAATTGACTTTCAGAAAAGAAGCTCCTTAAAAGGCAGTTTAAAATAGACTGGCTGATGAAGTAACCAAAGAGGCCACCTTTGAAAGTAAGACCAGACTCCTGAAACTAACACGCAACATACTAATAGTCATCATAAAACTGTAATTTACTGAAAAAAATCAAGGGAATGGGAGAACTAGAGTCTTTTCCAAAGAGGCAGATGGTTTCTCACAAATGGGAGAGAGATATGCCAAGTGTTTTCTCTTTGCTTGTTTTCTTTTGACTTGGGAGTTAATGTATGTGTGCATTTTCAAGTTTCTTATTTTGTTGTATTCTCCATTGATTCTGTGCTCTGCTGTTCTCTTGGAAAGTTTGTGGTCACTCTTTTTTTTCTTTCTTCTGTACTTAATACATTTTTAAGTGTCTCCTGCAGAGCTGGTCTGGAAGCTGCATAATACCTTAGGGATTGGATGTCTGTGAAGGACTTAAATTCTCCATCACTGAAAAAGCTGAACTTGTCTTATTCACCCTTTCCTGATAAAGCTGAAATTGTCTTATTCACATATTAGTAAAACAATTATGAGAGAACTAATGACCATATTATATAAGGGAAGTTATGGGGAATTTCAGACATTGTGAAATGCACTTCTAAAAATCTATAGGTGTATGAGTATGTACACAGTTGCTAAACATGTCTTTCATGCATGTCTCAACTGTGAAAAGATAAACAAAAAGCTTATTAAAAAGTCAACGAAAGGGAGAAGAGCAGGGCTCATGTCATTTCAAAGTATCCAAAATAACTGTACAAAAATACCTTAGGCTGGAAAGGTCAGATATCTACTAATAATTGTTAGCCATCTCACTGGATGGGTGGTGGCCTAGTTTTTAATATTGCAACTGCAAAGTCGATAATTAAGGTGCTTATGGAACAGATGATTTCTAAGTTTGGTCTAATAGGAAATATGGATTCAGATCATGGGTTTTACTTAATTTCAAATGTTTTACTCCAACTGCATTAGGACTTTCATATGCCTTGACATTAAATGTCCTCAGGAAAGGTTAAAAAAAAAGAAAGAATAAAACTTTAAAAAACATTTGACCAAATTAAATCTGGAAACTAAGTTGTCCTGGACTAATTGCCTCCTTATAGCTATCTTCAGAATCAGAACAATTCCTCGAAAGAATCTGGACTTTTCATCCTCTGAGATACCGCACACTTAAAAAAGGCAGCAGACTTGCCCACTATAGAGACAAAAGATACATTTTTGGGATAGTATATACTGGCTGTCTTCTTTACCTTATGTTCCCTCAGGCTAAAAGGATTTCTTGTTCAGACTTTTCCTCTCGAGTTTGTGGTTCATCACTTACAGTCTGGTGACTTGGTGCTGGTCAAGACCTGGAGAAAGGATAAACTCTAACCTGTTCTTATCAAGTGCTCCTGACCACTAAGGCTGCTGTTCTAACAGTGGAGAAAGGATAGACTCATTATACTATAATCAAAAAGGCAACATAGGACTCCCAGGAATGTAATAGTAGGTGGAAAATGTCTCAAATGGCAGGTCAGACTCTCAAAGTAAGGTTTATGAGAATTCATCCAAGAAAGAAATAATCATGTTATTCTTTAAGTGGAATCTCTCAACTGGTGATGGGGAGACATAGAAACACTTAATGAGTGCATACCAAAATCTAGGGAATTGAGGGGATCCTGTCAAGCTTGGAATTAATTTAACTGAGACCTCAACTCCCCAAACTATCAAATTTAATACATGTCAAATATTACCCTGCCTAAATTTGAATAATAAAAGACAACTTTCCCATGAGGATAAATATCTGTGCCCTGACCCCATCTGGGCCACTCCCCTATCCATGTAGCCATAAGTTGAGACGATGTTAGGTAAACCACTAAGTTTCACGGTAGACAGCTAGGCCAGCAAGAGGTAGGACTGCTTATCTAAACCCCTTGTAGGACAAGTTGCACTTCTTTAAAGGGGTGCCACCAGAGAACTGTCAAAGTTTCGAGTGTAATCCTGACTTGCTGATTATAAAAAATCCAAACTTCTGGATTGTAGTCCTGAAGTAGCATCAGCAATGTATGGTATGGATGCTGACATTCCAGGGATAGATCTCATGTGACGATTTGCTGAATATAAGAATTAAGCCAGCGCAGTACCTACTGAAGTTCTCATAATCAAATATAACCCCCCAGCAATGATCCTAGGCGACTGACTGTAATCAAAATCCGGGATATTAGGCAAGTTCTAGAAATTAAAACAGGTATGGAAACATCAATATCTTGGTAGAATTAAATATTCTGTGCTTGCTTTAAATAAGAGTAATTGATATGCATATATTACAGGACCAACACAGGTGAAGATAGTCTCATTTTCCCTTGGCTGTGACACAGACCCCACTGGAATAAACTGCATGATGGTTCTATACCAAGACAAACATGCCTGGGGAAATGAGGTTTGTAAAAGCCTGTCCTTGTTTTTTTCTGCATTTATGGAGGTCTGATTTGAGGGCTGTCCTCTCTTTCTACATAGTGATGGTGAACCACTTATCTTGCTTCTCCAGCCAGGGGAGAGTTCAGGGAATCTGTGAGTAAATTTGTAACCATGCCCATGTCCAAATGTTTCTGTTGTGTCTACTGGCAATTTTTCTAACTTGCACATCACCCAAGCAAATGTTTGGTGGTATTGTGAAGGGAAAATGCTAGGTGACTTATTGCTGTCCAACTGACCGGGAATTCATTAATTGATCCAATTGGTTATCCCATTTACTCTAGCATTGTATCCCACATCTGAGACCACTCAAATTCTTCATGAACTTTAGAGAGCACTACAAGGTTTCGTTAACTTAAATGTGTACATTGACTCCATAGGGTCCCCAGGGGAGTCTCTAATAAATTCAAGGCTAGATATCAAATAGCCACAGGGTTTGCACTGCACTCATTTGATGATCTACTTAATAAAAATGTTGATTGAATTAATTATATATATAATATAATAAAAAAAGTTTATAAACTATACTAAAAATGGTCATCAAGGACTAGTTAGCCAACTGGACATTACCAGCAGGATGGTCTGGGAGAATAGAATATCATTAGACATAATATTATAAGTAAAAGGAGGGTTTTGTGTCATGCTGGGAGATAAATGCTGCACCCTCTTTCCAAATAACACTGCCCTAAATGGGAAAATCACCAAAGCACTAATGGAGCTAATTAACATGGCCAATAAACTGGCTGAAATTCTGGTATCTAAAATACTTTTGCAAAGTGGTTGGAAGAATGGCTTTGAAAATGAAAAAGTGTGATTGTCTCTGTTTTAACAATACTGGTTATATTTGCAGGAATTCTAACTGTGGAACTAAAAATATAGGAGAGGGCTAGTTACTGGGACACTCATCACAGAGGAGGATCAGTGAGTGAGGCACACATCAAAGATGAGGGCCAGTTGCTGGGGCACCCATAACAGAGGAGACCTAATCAATGTGGTACTCATAGAGAAGGGGAATTCACAGCAAGAATCATCACAGAAGATGGCCAGACACTGGAACAACAATCTCAGAGGGGGGACAGTCACTGGAACACTCATCACAGAGGAGGGGCAGTTACTGGGTACCCATAAGAAAGGAGGGCCAGGCACTTGTGCACCCATTAAAGATGGGGGCTAATTAAGGAGGCACCCATCTTAGATGAAGCACTAGTCACCGGACCACCCATACA
>CAUYQG010024165.1:0-14989 GCA_963574415.1 Tarsius wallacei | reverse complement strand
TATTTTGTCCATTTTATAATGGGGTTGTTTGTTTTTTTCTTTTCCGCACACTTGAGTTCCTTGTAGATCCAAGATGTTAAGCCTTTGTCAGACCTGGAGTTGGCAAATCACTATATAAAAAAGATACCTGCACATGTATGTTTATCACATCATTGTTCACAATAGCAAGAACCTGGAAGCAACCATGCTATCCATCAAAAGAGAACTGGATTTTAAAATGTCGTACATATACACAATGGAATACTACGCAGCCATAAAAAAGAACAAAATCATGAATTTCACAGCAACCTGGATGGAAATAGAGTCTATAATACTGAGTGGCCTCTCACAGAAACAGAGAATTGAGTATCACATGTTCTCACTCATATAGTGGACCTTGATCATCCAATGTATTACCATAAGAAAATGACTGACAGTGGTGGGAAACTATGGGGGGGAAGGGGTAGGGAGATGGGATTAATGGTAGTAAATATCTTTCTGGGGATGGGGAGACACCTCTTATCAACAAGGGTGCCTGAATGAAGCATATTTGTATCCATAACCCTTTACTGTACCCCACAATATCATAATAAAAAATATTGAATTAAAAAAAATATCGTTTCATAGTTAAAAACTCTTCTCGTCAAAAAGTATGTGCTTTCTAGTCCATACATTGAGAATGTAAAGGTTTAACTGATTTGATTTTTGTTGCTATTCTTTAAAAAGCAGATTTAGAGGGTACAAATTTAGTTTTGTTACACGGGTATATTACATAGTAGTAAAGTCTGGGCTTTCAGGGTAGTCATCATCCAAATACTGTACATCGTAACCAATAGGTAATTTTTCATCTCTCACCTGTCTTTCACCCTTCCATCTTTCCAGTCTTCAAGATCACTTAGAATGATTGCCTTCAGTTGCATGCATGTGGTGGCAAAAGACATTACTTCATTATTTTATATGACTAAGTATTATTCCCTATCACATTTTCTTGATTCAATCTTGATTCAATCATCTGTGGATTCCATGACCTTACTTTTGTGAATAGTGCTGCAACAAACATAGGAGTGCAGGCGTCTTTCAAAAATAATGATTTAGTTTTTTCTGTGTAGATAATCAGTAGTGAGTGTTAGGTCAAGGAAACGAGCAGATAGGAAAAGAGAGATGGGAGATGGGTGGCTCAACAGAATAAGGGTTTCTTCCAAGGCAGAGAACCCATGGAGGGGACTCCAGAAAACTGAAGCCTACTACCGCTTACAGGCTAGGGCAGTTACAGGACTTGAAGGGAAATGTTTGCAGTTGGCATGGCTAGAGGATAACTAAGACTTGTAATTAAATAAGTTGAGAGGAAGCCTTGTGATTAGGCTAGGTGCTACATGTGACATTTGGTGTAGCAAAACGGCGGGGACTATCTATGATGGCTTTCCTAAGGCTAACAGTGGAATTGCTGGATCAAATGTTATTTCTACTTTTAGTTTTTTGGGAAATTTCCATACCGATTTCCACAGAATATGCGTTGAATGCTTTAAAGAGAAAGCAATATTCAGTGATTTTTCTTACAGGTGGCAAAATCAATTCTCCTTTATCTTACTCAACTGGAGCTCTCTCATCATTCAAATAATGATGCTGATTTTTATGAATTAATATCTAGGCCAACTTTCAAAATGTATTAAATAATGTAAAATGTATAACTTAATATAGGTTATTTTATTATTACTTCTTTGTATTCAGACAACATGACTAGATGTGTGCTTTATTATTGTTTGGTTTTTAAAACTTTTGGCGATAACATTTAAGAGACTTATAATAGAACTCTCAAAAATTAAATTATTGTACAAACTACATGTAGTAGAGAGAGATTACATTTCATAATAGTTGGTTATCATTGAACGAGACAGCCTAGATGGCCTTCTCAAGAATCCTGAGCAGCAAACAATGTCAAGCTGTAGAAGTACCACCCAGCGATACCCTGCACTCCACCCATGATTAGACTTGGACAGATGAAATTCTGCCTGTGATATCACAGCTCAGATGAATAGAACCACACGATGCATTCCACTAAAGACTTTATCGTATTGGAAGTTCCATGATTTACTAAAGTAATACATCTGTAACTAGATGATTTTAACCTCTGCCATTATTTGCTGTTGACAAAATGACATTTCCCTTATGTTCAGAGTGCAAGTGTTAACTCATTTTAAAAACTGTAGTCTATGCGAAGTATCTAGAAATTCCATTTCACGAAGCCGCTCAAAAGAGCTTCTTGAAAATCAGCAATTCCTCTGCTGAATCTTGAGAGACTCATTAAATGGTGTTTACTTGGTTACGTTGTATATACTAGGGGAATTTACTGAATAAACAAATCCCTAGGGTTGAAAATTGGAGGTACACACACAAGAGAAACACTGCTTGAGTATAAAGACAAGGGCAAGAAAATGAGGGGGAAAAAAGATTCCACTGTGTGTTTTTATGACAATAAATAAATAAATAAATATGTGCATTTTGCTGTTTCCTTGCTTTCCATAAACACTGACAGGATAAATGTGTATCATCCACTTCAATTGCTGATAAGAATGAATCTATGCGAGGGTCACATCCTCGTGGTTTGTGTTTACCGAACTTTTCTCCCTAAGCTTTTACAAGGAAGAGCTCTTTTGATTCTGACCTTCCATTTTGGTGTCAGTCAGGTGTGATAATGTATTCAGTCCCACTGAATTTTACCTATTCTTATCCACCCACGAGTGACTCCCATAAGATGGCATGGCACATTGAATCATTCTCTCCTTTTCGGGAGTATGGAGTTCACTGCCAAACGAGTGATGGGGATCAGATCATGGCTGTGGCCTTCCTGTCTGCCTCAGGGAAACCACAGCTTTTGTTTCAGGCAGTTACTTATCCATTTCTTTATTGCTTCATTCAAAATTTATTTAATGCCTACTGGAGACAGCAGAATAAGGTAAAAAGCACTTGTATTTCAGGGTTCAGCAAGAACTTGACTAAAATCCTGGTTCTTCTTCTAGCTAGCTATCTGACTTCACAAAAGTCAACTAAATTCTCTCTTTACGTTTCCATCATGTAGAAATGAGAATAATTCTACGAAGGTCAACTTAATTTATTTTTCTCTAGGATCAAATAAGAAAGCCATACAGGAATAAACATAAAATATTTGAAGTGGTGCACACCAATGCACGAAGAACATTAGTTACATAGTTACTTCTAAAATGTTGAAGCAGTAAAGTGTTGCTCTGTGGTGTTTTTCTTGCCAACTTTATCTATTGGTTTTATTTGTTGTCTGCACCTTGATTTTCTCTTAGGAATCATGTGTTTCTCACTTTCAAGCAATGCGTTTTGGGTCAGACCCCAACTCAAATTTAAAACATATTTCAAGGCTGGTCATTCAGCGCCCCAAAAATCCATTGTTGTGGTGAGTCATTCTAGGATGGACACATGACTCATTCATCTCTAAACAGTGAACTCCAAGTCATAGGGAGAATTTTTCAGGATCTGTAACAGTCTTAACGATTCACAAAGAAGAGCCTTATCCAAGCATAGTGCCCAGTCAATGAGTGGAGTGGAGATGATCAAAGAAATTTTTTTAAAAATGTAGAAACTCATGTCATCCCCACTCTTATATGAAACCATCCCAGTAGAAGTTATATGAATCTTTTTTTTCCTTTAAACATTTTGAATTGAGTTTTCTGCCCTTTTGATAGAGTATGAATATTTTTATCACATTGAAATGCGATCCCCGATGTTGGAAGCGGGGCCTAGCAGGAGGTGTTTGGAAGATGAATGGTGTTTGGGAATGGATTCCTCATGAATGATGTGGTGTTGTCCTTGCAGTAATGAGTGAGTCCTCATTGTAGTGTTCCCACAAAACCTTATTGTTAAAAAGAGCCTAGCACATTCTCTCCTCTTGTGGCCTTCCTCTCGCCATGTGATGTCTGCTTCCCTTTCATCTGTGCCACGAACAGAAACGTCCTGAAGCCTTCACCAGAAGCAGATGTTGTTGCCGTGCCTCTTGTACAGACTGCAGAACCTTGAGCCAAAGAAATAGTTTCCTTCTCTATAAATTAGTGCCAGTGTCAGGCATCATTTTACTTAATTTAGATTCAATGGGCACATGTGCAGTTTTGTTACATGGCTATGATGTGTGATGGTGACACTTGTCCTTCTACTTAACCCATTACTCAAGTAATGATGATGGTATGCAGTAGGTAGTTCCTCAACTCTTGTTCCCCTCTCCCCCTCCTCTCTTAGGGAGGTCCCAGTGTCTGTTGATTTTTATGTTCATGGGTAACCAATGTTGGCTCCCTCTTGTTAGTGAGATCACGCAGTATCTGGTTTTCTGTGTCTGAATTAATCTGCTTAGAATAATGGCCTTCACCTGCATTTATGTGACTGCAAAGGACACGATATTATTCTTTTTTATGGCGGCATAGTATTTCGTGATGTATATGCACCACATTTTCTTTATCTAATCCATTCCTGATAAGCACCCGGGCTGATTCTATGTCTTTGCTACAGTGAATAGTGCTGTGATAATACCCAGTAATGATATTGCTGGGTCAAATGGTAATTCCATTTCTAGTTCTTTGAGAAATGTATAAACTGCTTTTTATGGGACTTGAACTAATTCACATTTCCACCAACAGTGTATAAGAATTTCCTTTTTTTTTTTTGCATCCTTGCCAACATCTGTCATTTTTTTACTTGTTAATAATAGCCATTCTGACTGGTGTGAGATGGACTCTCCTTGTGGTTTTAATTTGCATTGCTCTAATGATTAGTGATGTAGAGAAATCTTTTCTGGTTTTTTGGCATGTCTTCTTTTGCAAGTGTCTGTTTATGTCCTTTGCACACTTTTATTTATTTATTTATTTTGAGTTGGAGTCTCACTCTGTCACCCAGGCTGGAGTGCAGTGGTACACTTACCGGCACCCAGCGTTAACCTGTTGGGCTCCAGCAATCCTTCCACCTCAGCCTTTAAAGTAGCTGAACCTACAGGCACGCGCTACCACACCTGGCTAATTTTTTGATTTATTGTAGAGATGAGGTCTCGCCAAGTTGCTCAGGCTGCTCTCGAACCCACGGGCTCAGGCAATCCACTCTCCTCGGCCTCCCAAAATGCTGGGATTATAGGCTGAGCCACCGAGCCCAGCCCTTTGCACACTTTTAAATGAAGTTACTTTTCTTTTTCTTGATTTGTTTAACTTCTTTACCAGTTCTGAATATTAGTTTTTTTGTCAGATGCATGGTTTGAAAACATTTTACTTTATTCTGTAGGTTGTCTATTGATATTGTTTGCTGTATAAAGCTCTTTCTTGAATGTTCCCAATCTCATTTGGAGCATTCCTTTATGGCAATGCAAAACGATCTAAGAAATCATTGTAATTTTTAAAAGTCCTGAATGATATAAATGAAATCTGCCACAATAATATAGATTAATTTGCATTTTAAAAAAAGAATATGTTGAGATTATATACTGCATCTCAAATATATACATTACTGTTATACTTCAATAAATAAAATATTTTTATATTGTTAGATTTACACAATGAACAGCAGATTCTATCTTAGATGATAACATCAAATACAACTCTCTTGTATTTATAGACTTACATGTATATTTGTTGCCTTGTTACTTGTGCACACTTTATCGCAATTTTATTCTTAGTAATTTCTACAAAATAACTTTGTCATTTGATATATTTCCCCATGAACCTACCAAGTACCTTTTCTCATCAATAATTTCCAATGAATAGAAAAAAATTAACTTAGATATTATTCTAGAGGTTTGTGCTTAGAAGTCTAGGTTTTATAATTGACCTATTCGATGACAATTGTACTTAGAAGTCTAGGTTTTATAATTGACCTATTCTATTAAAAGCAAAGACAACTCTTTGCCTTATTGGTGCATTACTAGTAATCAAGAACAATAAAAAAGAGGAAATTATCTCTATAGATATTTCTAGCTCATTTAAAAAAACAATGGAAAAAACCTTATTCGCAATTGTCATTATCAAATAATCATGATTCCCTTCTTAACTAGCCGATTGCCAGATTTCAATTATGTCCCATATTGCAGGTGACAGCCTGACAGCAGTGAAGTATTGCTATGGAAACTTTATCTTTACAAAAAACAAATTACCTACTGCTGGAATTCCTGAGCCCTGAGCATTTCAGAGTATAACGTCTATGCAATCACAACCCTATTTTTGCCAGATCTGTAGTACATAATATTTTATAGAATTGTATATTGTGCTATGCTGTTTGCTTTCTGAATATAGTAACATTTTCAAATTATTTAGGTATTGGAGAGTAAAATATTTCTCAGCAAATTCTACAAGCACTGACTGCCACTGAACTTTTCTTCCGGTGCTAAAATGTTAATATATTTTTGCATTTTATCTCAAAAATTATTTTTAAGTGAATGCATTTCTCTTATGTAAGGTTAAAATGTGAGCAGAATTGTTTTCATTTTAAAATTCTTGACTTGTTGCACTTTGCTGTATTTAGTGAGAATTATTTTATGAATTATTTAAGACACAAATAAAATACTAGTTATTTGCTTGCAATTTACAATATCCTCAGATTATACTCGGTTATAAAATAGAAGTATAATATTCTTGAGAGATTTTATAAGTATGTAGCTTGTCTCTATTTGAGTGGTGTTGTCAGGTTTTTTTCAGCCAGTCAACAGATCATCTTGGGGCTGTTCACTACATCTGTCACCATTTGCCGATATAAAACAGTACCAACATGATTTTGTTCCCTGCCCAAGGTCACATAACTTGTGTAACTGGAATTCTTAACACGAAATGACTTATGGGCTATCATCTTAATGCAGCTGCATATTTCGAAAGCCATTCTGCCTTTAAAACCACTCAATGAATTCGCCTGTTTTAGCAAGAAAACTTGTACATTTCCACCACATGTCTGGTCACTCTTAGGTACCACAATATCACTTTAGTAAATACGAAGTCCAGTCGTATGTGATATTCACGATTTAGAATTCAGTTCATAATTGAGACTTCACTCCTAACCTTGGCATGGATATAAGCTGATTTTTCTTTTATTTTACACTTAATGTTTCAGCTTCTCCCCTGGCTTGTCCACTCTTGAGCTCTCGCCTTCCACTATCGGAGTAAGAAGGGAACAGAGGAATTGATGTGTAGCAAAATTATTTCTTGCCTGGTGATGTATAGCTACATTCTAAATACCAGCTTTCTGTTTTGATCCTTTATTCTGATTCTTCTAACTTCTCTCCTCTTTAGATAACACAGACGTGACTCAGAGTTTGACTTCCTTTACTCTTCCAAATTGAGAGACACATATTAAACTTTTTGCATTATTTTTAAAATTACTTTTCTGACTTGAAATAATATACAACAGTTTTGTCTCTTTCCTGGAGATAGGTGATAGAATGCGTTGTAGTAAAAAACTCCCTGCTGGAAACACTCTTTGAATAAAAGATTTCTTTCATCTCAAACCTGACTCTTTTATTCTCTCAATGCATGTGAAGTTTTAAAGAATCCTAATACTGGTTTTGTTTATGTATTTTTTTTTCAAGTCTTCCTAAATGTTCTGTATTAGAACTCATTCTTGGTATACATGAACTTAAGTGTTAGATTTTTTAATAGCCTGTTACACACAGTAAATAGCAAATGACACTTAAACTGATTCTTTGTATTAAACCCTCCTGTTTTATATTATATTATATAATAGCCATTTTTCTCCAAACTATGACGGCCATATCAGAACCATACTAAAATAATATTACAATATTATATGTTATTTTATGCTCTTTTGAATATGACTCTTAACCCATAAAACTCAAAGGAGAAAGAGGCATTCAGGAGTTAATCATTTTTTGACAGCTTCTTTTTAGTGTCACATCCTCATCCACAGAAAAAAAACAAAACTCCACAATCTGAATTTACGGAAAGTAAATTTTAAAGAAGTATATTTCTTCTCGTTGATTCTTTCAATAAGTATAGCTTGATCACTGAAAACATTCGTGCAGTCTTAGGTATTATTGTGATGAAATTACTACTTACTTCTTGGATCCTGATCTAGAGGAAGCTTCAGTTCAATTGAATATTTACCTTTTGGCTGAACTATTCACATTATAAAACAGATATTGCTACACTATTGATGAGAATGGCATCAAACCAACAAAATCCATGTTTAATATATATTAAATCCAGTTACCTCTTCTATTTACAAACTCAGGTTGTGTGTTTTAGAGTCCTTGAGCTTCTTATCTGTCTTTAATAAAAGCTAGGTTTTAATGATTTGATAAAACCAACTTCCATAATACTGTATATATCTAACATCTACCCAATTAGAACTGTCACTAGCTAATCGAACTCTCTTTATCTTTGTGCCCACTCTATAACTATATTTAGTCAGAGAGAAGGAATAAAATACTATGATAAATACATACTATTAAAGGGATAGACACCACAGGACAGAAAGATGTATGGCAATATGAATGAGGAAGGAGACCGTGACAAAAGAAATAAATGACACATGTAGCTTAGACACCTGAGTAGGGACAGTTTCGATGAAGATGAAAGACAGGAAAATTAAAACTAGAAGAGAAAGAAAAAAAAGAAGATGATTCCTGGAAAATGATATAGGCCTCCTAGGCATGGTTTCAAAAGCTCACGGAGATAAGAAAAGCCTTTAAGAGGAGAGATCATTCATCACTGGTATTTCAATTAGCTAATATTGACTGGGATGGCAATTATGGCATTGATAAGAAAGAGCTTCTTTTCCTGGAGGTAACACAGGCTGTTTCCTGACATATTCTGTGAACAATCCACAAGAAACCTAGGCTATTATACACTTCGTCCTAATGTCGCCGGGAAATGAGACAGGGATGAAAAATAAGATAGTGGTACAGAGTCATCTAAAGTCTAGTGATCACAATGTCATCAGAATGTCAATGCCCTTGAGCTTATAAGTGACTGGAACAGAACAAAAACCTGGGCTTGAGTAAATAAACACAAGGGGCCATTAGAAAATGTGGAATAAGCTTTTAAATGTTGGTTAAAATCAATTTCAGTTTCCATAAAGGTATGGCAAAACGTTTTTAATAGCAGATTGACTTTTGTGCCACAGAGAGGCTTTTTCACTTTCTGAAAGTTCATGTAGTAGTTCTATTTTTTAGATTATTTTTTCTGGGCTATTGAAGAAATAAAGCAGCCCCAAAATCTTCTCTTAAGAGACCAGTCTATCAGAATGAGTCCGTTTGCACTTCCCGCTGGTTGATAAATGTGAACCGCTTTAAAAGTCGCTCTTTACATATTGGCTCAAAGTACCAGGCTAGGAGCGTAATTACATGTGGATTAAAACAGGGAAGGTACATTAAGAAAAGAGACAAATTATATCATCTCAATGCTTTGCAGTTTTCAAAAGAAAAGCAGCTTCAAACAAAATACCGAAAAGAAACATTAAGTTAAGCTGTGAACATAAACTTTTCCAATCATCTCTTCTGAGGAACAGAATAGCACTTCTTTGAAATGAAACACAAACATGAGAATTTGGAATTAACATTTTCATGTTTGAAATTGGATAAAATAAAAAAGAATATGTTGTGAATAATTGTATTCCTAATTCAACAAACAATACGTGTTGTAAATATATTTAATATACAATAACTATTTAACCTATAATATACTTGTATGCTAGCCAGGCATGGTTGCTCTCGCCTGTAATCCCAGCACTTTCGGAGGCAGAGGCGAGAGGATTGCCTGAGCCTAGGGCTTTGAGACCAGACCGGGCAACTTGGTGAGACCTCATTTCTACAATAAATCAAAGCATTAGCCGGGCATGGTGGCGCATGCCTTTGGTTCCAGCTACTTGAGGTGGAAGGACTGCCTGAACCCAGCAGGCTGAGGCTGCAGTGGCCGTGAGCATTCCACTGCACTCCAGTCTGGGTGACAGAGTAAGACCCTGACTCAAAAAAACCCCCCAAACAAACATATATATACATACATATATACTTGCATGCTTTAGCCTTTCTGGTGGAATAATGCTTAAGCACATCATATATAATTAGTTCTCTTTGTATAACCTTTAAATAATTAAGTCCTTAAATTTACATATTTATCTGTCAGAGCCTCATTAGAAAAGAGGAGGTGTGCTTGAAATACTACTACTATTTTTAAAACGACATAGTCTAAGAAATCACAAGGAGCTTGGGTCTAGCAGGCACAATGGGGTTATTACCAACCCTGAACCCCAAGGGAGTAAGGGAAGAATTTGCAGGGACCTGGAAGAGTGTCACGTGGAGGCCACTGCCTGGGAAAGAGGGGTGGTGTTTTGTGGAGGAACCAGCCGGTCTGAGATGACACTTGCAGGAAGGAAATAGACACCCTGACCTTACTTTCTTCCCTCATTCTGATCACCTGCTTGATTCCTATTGGCCCAACCCATCAGGAAGCCAGAGTGCTGAGGACCTTGACTGTCATCTGTTCAGGTCCTCTCTGGCATAGAGCAGGATGGCACAGGGAAGATAAGAACCCGGAGGGACAAATAAAAGGCTTCCAGCCCAACATACAAAACAGAGCATGTACAGGTATACGTAGATATCAATCCCTAAGCTTCAACTTTATTGAAAAAGAATGTGGAATTTGAATACTGATTGCCTTATAAATTTCTGCCTCTACTTATGACTGTTGTTACACATACACATACATGTCAGGTGACAAATCATATTTTCAGAAAAGAGAGAGGAATGCAGAAACATTTATTGAATTTCTATGTTTTGTCAGGCACAGTAGGATTTTATAGAGTTTGGAAATTCAAGAAAGTAATATGAAAATAAAATGGATTTAAATTTTTGTCAGTTACCAGGGGTGAATTTTGTACAACTTTATTGTAAACCAAGATATAAAGTCTTATCTCCAAGACTTGTTAGGAAGAGCTAATGAGAAAGTACATTTATAGTCATTACTCATTATTACAATATTTGTCTGGGTCCAATCAAGAGGTAACCACACAATAGTTTAAATGAGACTTTTGACATCAAGCATTATTAAACTCTGTGAAAGAGTAATTATAAGATATAAGAAACTGTGTATGGTACCCTAGGACTGAGGGAAAGTCGTCCAAGGAGGAGAAACTTGAAAGGGGTGAATATATTGTTGGAGAAAGCATAGTCCAGTCCAAAGAATAATGCAAAGTTCTCTGGTTTGGTCAGGCAGAATCTGCTCAGAATCTGTCACTGGGCAAACAGCAGTCCTTCAAACTGCATGCAAAATGCAGGAACATGTGGGAAGCTTTGGGGTCAGGTGAAGTGTCTGGAACCTGCACAGAGCATTATTCACTGGTCCCAGTGCACGTGGATGTATTTTTCACATTTTGTAAAACTTATCAAGACTTAAGTATTAGTACTTTTTATACCTCTCAGGCAGGGTAGCTAGCACAGTTTAGACATAGATAAATTTCCCATAGGCAGGTTTTAGGAAGCATTCAAATATTTTTAAAATTACATTTTACTGCAGGGCAGTTGAAGCCTACTCCACCCTCTCAGCAAGTCCAAAGAAAACTCCATCAGATGGAAGGCTAGGACAACCCAACCTTTCAATTCATGGTTTGGCATAATCATCACTAAGAAGTTTTCAGTTTCCCTGTCAAAGGCAGAAGGCTGAGGACCACCCCTTAACTGACCAAAGCTATAGAAATGATAATGAGATCACCTGGTAGCTCAGAAACTAGTGAATTGGAAACATCTGGCAGGTCTCCTGCAAAAGACAATGTTGTCAGGAAAAGACCTCACCCCCTTCTCTCTTCTCATCTGGAGCCCAGAGTTGTCAATCTCCAGAGTGACAGTTACCTAAGCTCCACTTTCTTTGGCATATCAATCATTGTGACGGTATATCAGGTCATTAATGAAGAGAAAAAGTGCTGCCAACTCTGGCATGTCTTCGTTTCTTTTTTTTTAAGTTGCAATCTCAGTCTGTCACCTAAGCTCCTGGCCACCTCAGCCTCGACCTGCTGGGCTCAGGTGATCCTTGTGCCTCAACCTTCCAAGTAGCTGCAACTACAGGCATGCATCACCATGCCCGGCTAATTTTTTGATTTACTGTAGAGATGAGGTTTTGCCAAGTTGCCCAGGCTGGTCTCGAACCTGTGGACTCGGACAATCTTCTCACCTCAGCCTCCTAAAGTGCTGGGATTACAGGCATGAGTCACCGCGCCCGGCCCACATCTCCATTTCTGTTCTTCTTCCTTTCTCTAATAAACGTTGTTTGAAAACTTTGCTGGCTGCTCTAAAATTCATTTTGGAAATGAACCAGAGTCCACGAGTTTTGCGCCGCACCCCACCTGGCATCATCTACATCATTAACATTAAACTTGTCTCCCCAGAATGCAGAGCCAATGTATTTTCTTATCCATTTCTTCTTACTTAATCGTTAGATACCTGGCAAAGAAAACAAAGGTGCTGAATGAAAATTTTCTGAGTGAACAACTGAGAGATTGAATACAGTTTTTGTCTTTTTAGCATTGCACAGCACTCCAAAATTGGTGTTGCTGTTTTATCTTTTTGTTTTGTTTGGAGAGACAGGGTCTTGCTCTACGCCCCAGGCTGGTGTGTAGTGACACAATCACAGCTCACCACAGCCTTGACTTTCTGGGCTCAAGTGATTCTCACGCCTCAGCCTCCTAAGTAGCTAGGCCCACAGGCACGAGCCACCATACCCAGCTAATTTTTGATTTGAAATTGTTTGTGGGGTTGCCCTCTCACTATTTTGCCCAGGCTGACCTTGAACTTATGGCCTCAAGTGACCCTCCTGCCTCCTGCCCCAGCCTCTCAAAGTGCTGGGATTACATGTGTGAGCCACTGCACTCAGAATATTTTATCCTTTTTGAATAAATTGTAATGGGAAGACAGAGAGGCCGTGACACCGAGGCTATTATAGGAAGTGGCAATTTTATTATATAAGCGCCAGCACGACTCAGCGAGCTAATGCTCTAAGGCTGAGCACCCCGGGGAGACAGGAGAGGAGTCTTATACCTTAGTTTAGGTAAGGGAGGGGGGTCGTGTGGAGGGATTACCCATTTTCTTTGGAATTCACAAGGTTGTACTCAGCAAAATCAGATTTTCAAAGAACAAATGGTCTCCAGGAAATGCAGAGCAAGTAGGTGCTGTAAACTGATAACTTCAAAAAGAGAGAACTTGGGTAAGTTTGTGAATTGGTCACTTTTTTGCGTTTCCATGAAAGCCATGAGTCTTTGGCTATTTAGTTTTCTTAAACAAAACCAGTCTGGCGGGGTTTTTAGAGCTTGCTGATTGACTTTCAAAAGGAATGCTTTTAACTGCTCTCAGTCCCCTTTCTGCCACAAAATAAGCTTGCAGTTAATCTCCCTTCTCCCACCTATATCTTCCCAACTTTCAGTGAAGAATTATTAATATTATCACTTTCAAAGAATTGTCAATTATTTTTCACTTTATGTTCTAATTTTAAATATATATATATATATATATACAAACCATCACATCTTTTTCTTTCTCTTCAAATATTTGCAATAAATGTACATTCTGTCTATTTTGTTAGAATCACATGAAACTTTTTATATTATCAGACAGTTGTAAGAATCATACCAACAAACAACAGATAGGACTTGATGAACTCAGAAAGTATGATACCCATTTCTCATCATTTTGGGACAGATACAGGGGAAATGTAATTTTGAATGGCACGAAGAAAACAGTTCTGGTGGATTGTGTTTAAAAAAAAATAGCATATTTTTATTTCCATGAGCTCAAAGTGATTTTGTAGTTATCTTTGACTATTTAGTTCCTTAGAGAGACATATGACTGGATTACTAACTAGGAAAATAAATGAAGTGTCTGCCATGCAAAGTTCTTGGGCAGAAGCATTTTTATAATTTGATTCACAAAAGTGGCAAGGTTGATTTTCCTTTTTAAAAAAAAAACTGGCACTCTTGTGAAAGTAAAATTAACTTGCAGGTTCAAAGATAATCTGCATGATCAGAAAATACAAAAGTATCTCTTTCACTTTTGTTCACAAAGCCTCTACCTGTGGCTTTCTCATTTTCTCAAAGCATGCTGTAAATCAAATAGTTTTTATCATATACCTCAAGCATGTTTTTCTTGCATTTATTAAATCAGTTTCTTTTTGAATAAACATTTACTAAAATAAATTCACTCAGTTCTATTTAATAATTTCAGGAAATGTATTAAGTACATTAAAAATCCAAATGAATATCAATATAGTTCTATCATTGCAAATTCATAAACAAAATTAGAATTCTAATATTACACCATGCTTCATACACTGACCAGGAGAGAAGATTAAGAGTAATTGGAAAAAAAAAAATACTTAAGACTTATGACTGGGTCAAAGTAAAGAAAATAAACAAATGATTGAGTTGTTTTGCTAGGGGATTGAAATGTAAATCCAAGGAGGATGGAATTTTTATCACTACAAAGAGACATTGTTTAGATTTCACCTAGAACACTTTCAGCAAAACTGTTCGCCATAGACCAGTAATTACCCTTGAGGACCTTTGGTGAGAATTGAATTTACATTCACTAAGGTCGACACTGGGTCTGGAGGGCAAGGGAGGCAAGCTAGCTGTTTGCAAATTAAATCATGAGGATGAAATAAAGATGCCGAACTTGTCACTCTGTCAGTTAACTAGGATATTATTGAAGCATGCGGATAGGTGGTGACAATAACAGCTGTTTATCCTCCTTTTTTTTTTTGGAGTCGGAGTCTCACTCTGTCACCCAGACTAGCGTGCAGTGGCCTCTCCAGGCCGCTGCAGCCTCGACCTGCTGGGCTCCGGCAATCCTTCCACCTCAGCCTTCCAAGTAGCTGGAACTACAGGCGCGCGCTACCACACCCGGCTGATTTTTTGATTTATTGTAGAGATGAGGTCTCGCCAAGTTGCCCAGGCGGGTCTCGAACCTGCGGGCTAAGGCGATCCACTCACCTCAGCCTCACAAGGCATGGAATTACAGGCTGAGCCA
>CAUYQG010024164.1:0-21105 GCA_963574415.1 Tarsius wallacei | reverse complement strand
TGATGTCAGAAAGTCCTCCATTATAATTGAGTTTTCTAAGTTGTTTCCATACACGTGTGCATAGTAACTTTTACAATCTTTTGTATTTCCTTGGGGTCAATTGTAACTTGATCTTTTGTATTTCTGATTATTTTGGGGGGGGCTTTTTCTCTCTTTTTCTTGGTCATTCTGGCTAGGGATCCATCAAGATTGCTTATCCTTTCATGAGAGAACCAGCTTTTCGTTTTGTTGATTTTTTTTAATATTTTTTCCTTTTATGTCCAATATTTGGTCTTTTATTTTGGTGATCTAGATTCTTCTGCTAAAGTTAGGGTTTGGGAGGTCTTGCCTTTCCAGCTCTTTAGGTGATTTGTTAGGCTGTTAACTTGTGAGTTTTCTATCTTCTTGATGTGCATTCATAGAGATACAAATTCTCCTCTTAGTATTGATTTCATGGCATCTAAGAGGTTTTGATAATACGTGTGTTCGTTTTCATTTGTTTCCAGGAATCTTTTAATTTCTGTTTTGGTTTCTGTGTTGACCCAGGAGTTGTTCACTATCGACTGTTTTAATGTCCATGTCCTTGTGTGTTTAGGGGAATTTCTGTTGGTGATGATATTTATTTTTATTCTACTGTGTTCTGAGAAAGTGCATGGCAGTATTTTGATCTTATGAAATTTATTTATGCTCGATTTATGTCCAAGGTGTCATCAGTCTTGAGGTAAGTTCCATGTGGTGATGAATAGAATGTATATTTCATGGTTGTTTGGTGGAGTGTTCTGTAGGTATCTATTAAGTCCATTTGATCAAGTGTCAAGTAGAGATTCAGGATTTCTTTATTGATTTTTTGCCTTGATGATCTATCTAGGATTGTTAGTAGAGTATTTAAGTCCCCAACTTGATACTCCCACAAGGGAATGGGGGGGATGGGTTACTTGACTCAGCATCTCCTGGGCTCTCTCTACCTTCCTTCATCTCCCAACGTAACCACAGCTCCCACGGCATCCAGTTCGTGGCAGAGGAATGAAGCTTCCAGCCTCTCTATCCTGCCCTTCTGACCTCTTTTGCCCATTGCTAGGCAGAGGGAGAGTCAGTTCGGCACTCACCAGCCTCCTTCTCAGTCAAAACCACTGCATGCAACTATTGCCCAGCAGCTGGCTCAGGGCGGGGGATGGATTGTCTGGGACTGTGCATCTGTCATTACCCACCAGGGCTTGTGTACTGAAGGTGATGCTCTCTGAGTTCATAGAAAGCAGTTCCAACACAATTCAGAGAAGATGACCCGGTCTTTAAGATGCAGGTCTGCTGTTCCATAGAGGCAACCCTGGAGCATTTCTCTGCCCAAGCTTTAGAGTGGCTGGTCAGATTCTCTACAGACTGCCTCCAGCACCAGGCTAGGCTATAAGGTCCTGCCACACACAAGGTCGGGGAAGATACTTCCCTCCCCAGTAAGTACCACAGTCTCCAGACCTCAGGTCCTGGAGGCAGGGCCTTATAACCTAGCCTGGTGCTGGAGGGAGTGGCAGCAAGTTCAGGTTTGGGGTGGCCTCTCCTCTCTGCTTCTTCAGGACTTTTCCTCTGGCTCCCTCACTGTGCTCCCTCCACAGCCCTTGTTGCCAGTATCTGGCCTGTCACTGCGGTGGTGGGAACAGCAGTCACTCCAGCAACTTCTTCCTGGGAATAGCTTTGTGGATTTTAGAAAATGGGACTCAGTTTCTTGCTCTGGAAAGCACTAGGGTCCAAGTAGAGCAGCTGCAACACCAGTCATTTCACCAGGAGACCGCTGGCCACTTGAATTCCCACTCAGTCAGCCACTTACATGCCCACTTACTCACAGACATGCATGCAAATGCGTTCATATACTCACTCACACAGAGACTCACTCAGTCTGACTAGCTATGTCACCATCTTCTCCTCCCCAGATGTTTTTAAAAGAGTATAAGTTTAACACACAAATACTACCTGCTTGAGATTCACACACAGGAAAATACATTGCTCTATCAAAAGACACCTGCACTTGCAAGCCTGTTGCAGCACTATTCATAATAACAAAAACATGGAAGCATTGAGAGTGGACTGGATAAGGCGGGCTCGGTGGCTCAGCCTGTAATCCCAGCACTTTGGGAGGCCGAGGCGTGTGGATTGCCTGAGCCCGCCGGTTCGAGACCCGCCTGGACAGCTTGGCAAGACCTCGTCTCTACAGTAAATCAAAAACTAGCCAGATGTGGCAATGCGTGCCTGTAATTCCGGCTACTTGAAAGACTGAGGCAGAAGGATCACCGGAGCCCAGCAGGTCGAGGCTGCGGTGACTGGAAGTGTGCCACTGCATTCTAGTCTGGGCAATGGAGTGAGACTCCAACTCAAAAAAAAATGAAAGTGAACTGGATAAAGAAAATATGGTACATATACATTGTGGAGTATTATGCAGCCATAAAGAAGAACACAATCAAAGCCTTCATAGCAACATGGATGCAGCTGGAGACCATAATACTAAGTGAACTATCACAGAAACAAATAACTGAATACTACATGTTGTCACTCATAGGGGGCCCTGATCACTGGTCACACAAGCAGAAGGGTAGACTCGGCAGCTGCTGAACATGGCTGAGGAGGGAGAGTGGAGAGGGCACATGGCAACATACTGGGTACCTGATCCACTATCAGGGGAGAGAGGGACAGTTAGAAGCCCCCAAATTCACCTACCCGCAACTTACTTATATAGAACATCTTCATGTGTACCGTACAACTCTAAAATAAAAATTTTAAAATACTCCCTGCTTGGGAATTAGGCTCCCATAATGGCTGGTGTCAAAATGTTTTTCAGCTACTGGATGATAGGATGCCTACTGTTAACCTAACTCTCTTGGAAGCTGGAGAGATGCCAGCTCTAGCTTTTGCTGCCTGCCTAGTCCTTTTGCGTTGCCAACATCCCCTGGGTTTCTGATCTTTGATACCTCAGTATTTCACAGGTAGTCTTGAATTTGCCTAAACATTCTACCTTCCCACTGCCCTTCTAGAGTATATCGACATTTTTAAAGATGCACTTAGACCTCGTTAGACTTATATACACTCTAGTTCAAACTCACCACTTGCTTGAATTGAGTCAAATTAAATTATCCATGTCCTATGAACAGCTGATAAACTTATTTGTCTGCAAGCTCCAGCTCTTCCTTTCTAGTTGCAGCATAAAATGGTGCCTAAGAGTTCTGTCCATGCACATTATGCCTGGGAACATGATGTTTGTTTCTTTCACTTCACATGGATCTTGGGGAAGTAATCACTTGCTACTGCATTTGTTTTATTTGGTTAATCATATGAATGGTAACCCATCCACCTTCATGAATTATAACCCAAGTTCCTCATTATTACTATTCATATGATTAACCAAATAAAATAAATCACAATCCTGCTATAACATCGATGCCCAGAAGCTTCATTCAAGCCAGAAACATTAACCAAACCACTGAGGTAAAATTCTGCTGCCAACATGTTGAAATCCCCTTTTCCACACTGGGTTCTATCCTTAAGCCTGGACTAGTAGAATATTTGGGATACATGTGTTTTCTATGTCTCTATCACTGGCAATGAATACCTAATCTGCCAGGAGTCACATCTCCATCTTCAGACTAAAGGTTTTTAATTGATAAGGAGGATCTTTTGCGGCTAAAACTTTAGATTTGACTTAAAGAGTCAAAAATTTTTTATCTATTGATAGACTTGGAACTGGGTGAAAGTGGTAATAGTTACCACTGAAGCTGTTCCAAATAACATAAGTGCAGTTTTACATTATGAGTCATTTATACTCTCCACTAGCATTAGAAATTCCTGACTTATGAAGGAAGTTGGGGAATTTAATTTGTTATCTCTACTCTCTTTTTTATTCTGAGCCAGTTGCAAACAAGGGTAAAATGCTAGAGGAGTATCAGCTTCTTTTTTTTTATTTTTTTAACCAACATATATAGGGCTTCTGATACACTGAGTTGATACCCCAAATACAGGACTTCTGATATAATTCTTTTTTTTTTTTTACCAACCAATGCAGGACTTCTGATATACTGACTTGAAGGGTTCAATATCCATTGTTACCTGGTAGATCTCAGGGCTTTCCTAGAAGAAACTCTGTGATTACACAATGAATTCTGAGTACACATCCATGGCCAAGTGGAGAGTCTGTTTCATATGCAGTCAAGTCTATGGGAGAAACAGCAAGAAAAAGAAAAGGTCCATAAAAGGACAGGCTCTGTGCCCTGAGACAGATGGTCTTGCCACAGAGAAGCAGAAGGAGAGAAAGAAAAGTGCATCCCTTGAAAGTAAGCAGGACCAAAAGAGACTAAAATCAAGAGTCTGGCCAAATAGAAGCAGAGAGCTTTTCCTGAACTTTATCAACCAGAAAACATTCTGTATTCCAAGGGGTGAGAGTGAAATAGAAAATGATTTCCCAGGGGTGTTCCCTCCTGAGACTGAAGCAGAGTTCCCCTCTGCTGAATAAAATCATGAGGTTTTATGCAACAAATTTACTGAGCGAGACTTATGAAATATTTTCTCACCATAATATTTAGTGAAAACTCATAGACCTAAATGCCTTTTTATGCTTTCCTGAGAAATGGATGCTGGGAGGAATGTGGAAAGGGGCCAGATGCAGTGATGACTCCACAGTCTCAAGAAGGAAGACACGTGCTGTACAAATTTTTCTAAGAAATTAAAAAGAGAGAATGGTTTCATAGCTATGCCCAACATTGTTAATGGTAATCTCCATCTCTCCACAAGATAGAAAGAGAAATCAATAAGATTCAAATGTAATCGGAGAAATTCAGGTTGCTTATAATGTAGCTCAAAGGGATTATGACTCAAATTCCACAGTATAGAGGGAGGAGGAGAAGGGAACATGAAGATATTCTAGTATGTTTATAAATTCTACACATTATCCACTTCTTACCTCTCAAAAGCCTCTTTGCTAAAGATGAGTGTCATTATATATGCAAATAAGGGATGCTATGCCATGAAAAATAACCCCTATGCTACTTATAGTCTTAAGTGCGTTTAATAATTGAATCATTTGAAGTATTCACATAGGCCTACTTAAAAGAAAAAAAAAAAGAAAATAATATAAGTAAAAAGTTACATACTTAGTAACTGAATTCTTACATTTTTACATTGTCCTTGATTGAAATCAAAGCATTATTAAAGAATTATAAGACAGCATTATTAAGAGTTTATTTTTTGAAATGAAAAATTGTGTTCTCTGTCCTTTTTTCCCTACTTGTCTTGTGTGAAAAAACAACACCCAGGAATGCCTGCATTGCTTGTGTCCAAATACATGTCTGAAACAAGGCTTATGCTTGGTTTATATCCCTTTGAGAGAATTGTGGCCTCATTTTTTTCTTTCGCATTACTTAATATTTGGCTGCAGGTATTCTTTGGCAGTAGGTAGGGTATTTGATAATTCTGCTGTGTTGCATAAACATTTTTACTTCAAAGAGATTGCTTGTCCATATCCCACTGGAATTATTTCAAGCCAGATGTCTAATTCTGTCCAACATCTTTAATGTTTTCAAAATCATCTTGGGTGTTGTTAATGGAGTATCGTTAGGAGCAATTTGAAACATTTCAATGGGCATTACATGGATTTGGAATATTAGTACAATATGTGCTCTTGCCTCTGAAGTCTTTGGGGGATTTTTTTTTAATATGCCATTCTCCCAACAATTTGTTTTCTTCACCAATTGACTTAGTTATATATTTATGATAAACATTATATTTCCATTTGACAAATATTTATTAAAACTATAGCAGGATCCAAATATTATCAAGAGCACTGGGGTAAGATATGGTGCCTACAACAGACCCCCAGTTAGAAGGAAAGGCAGCAAGTAGAAATAAACTAGTACCAGTGAGACCGGGTACAAAGGCCTTGGAAGGAAAGATCTGGGATCTGAGGGAAGGAACATTTTTAGCAAAGCCCAAAAGCACAAGGAAAATAATTCCAAAAAAGATGTGAGGCTTAAGCAAAAGTACATAAGGATGTTATATGTTCCAAAAGAAGAAAGTAATTGGGCATCAACTGGAGGAAATTTGGAAGACAGCCATATGAACTATGCTGAGATAGCTGGCTTTAAACTTCAAATCAAGGGACTGACCACAAATTTAAAACAGTGTACAGCATGGCCAGACTTATATTTAATAAAGAAAAATGTGAAGGTCATATTGGACAGGTTGTATGGAAGATAAACATAAGCAGCCCTATCAGTGAGGAAGCATGGAGTCACATATGGCATTGAACTAGCATTAGAAATGGAGAGAAAAGAAATAATTCAAGAATAGAATATTTAGAAACGATTTCAGTTAGGCAACTAACATACAACCATAAGAAAGACTCAACAAATGCCTCTTGAATAAAAGACCAGAAAATGCACACAAATGGATTTCAAATGTAAATTTGCCAGAACTTTTACAATAATGAAGTCATATTTCCTATTGGTGTATAGATACACATATTTTGCTCACTTCTTCCCTTCTTATTGAAAGCAGTAGTGTCAACCTACATGTGAAGTATTCGTATTTCTAGATTTATGACAGATTGGTATGTTTTCTGTTTTAGAATTTCTGCTCATAGTAAGAAGTCTCTCAGGACATCATGGGATCACACTGTTCCGTGTGATTACCACAGACTTCCTTTCTGCTGATGAGCCCAAACGTTCCAGTTGAGTGAAGTTTCAAGAATATTTTGGCATTGGAGGATTGAGTCGTATGGAAACAGGAGACTGGCTCTATTCCACAGAAACGTCAGGTTACTGAGCGGGAAGGACACCAACGAACTGAAGTAAACCACAGCTCTTACGAAGTCTTTAAGCGTGTATTAACAGTGAGAGTTTACACCCCAACTTTATCCGTCACCTTTACCCTGCTCTCCTTCTACTGTTTTCCATAGCTTTTTTTTTACCTTTAAATATATAACTATTTTTCAATTTCTGTCTAACCCACAAGCCCTTTCCTTATTTGTTAATAATATAATATCCTTATAGAATTTGTTTTCTTGTTCAGAAGGGATCCAGATCTTTTATTGCATTTGGTTGACGCATTTGTTTCGTTTCCCTTAATCTAGTGCAGTTTTTTTAGCCCTTATATTTTACAATATTAATATATCTGAAGCACATGGGGCAGTCCCTCAATCAAGATTTGTCTGATGCTTTCTAAAAATTAGAATTAGACTATACATCTTGAGCCATAATATGACATAAGTCATATTATATCCTTAAGATTTTACATACCAAGACCCCATATACTACGTTTGTATTTTACTTGTGATATTGGTTTTAACTATTGGTTAAGGGATTATTCAGATCCTGCAATGTAGGGTTTGTATATATTAACATAATTTCATTTCTATAATTATTCTGCCCTCATCAAATTTGGCCATCTCCTGGGATGCCAAATTTAATGGATGATTCTTGCCTAAATCCATTTTTACTGTGATAATTTAAAATAGTGGTTTAATGTATTCACTATTTCTTTTACATTTTTCTATCTATCTATCTATCTATCTAAATATCTATCAATGTGTATTCATGGATTCCTATTATGTTTTGCATATATATTTACAGTTGTAAAGTTGTCATTGTAAACTGTGACTTTATTTTTATCTCTTCTATTGCTTGTTTTGAGAGGAACTACCTTACTTCTCTTGCTTCTCTGTAGTCTGATATCTAATTTATTGTTTTCAGTTATCAATTACATCTTTGCCTGTGTCTTTATTTTTAGCCTTTTAGAATTAGTTGATTTTAGATGTGTCTTTCATACACATAGAATCAGGTTTTCTTTTGAGTAATATGATCTAAATGTTTGTGTCCCATCAACGTTCATTTGTTGAAACCTAGTCACCAAGGTGATGGTATAAGGTGGTGGGGACTTTCAGAAGGTGATTAGGTCATGAGGGCGGAGCCCTCATGAATGGAATTACTGTCTTGCCTTGCCCATTCTGTCATGTAAGGCTAAAGTGAAATCAGTCCCTTATGGGTCGTCTGATCTGTTGATTTCTTGATCTTGGACTTCTCAGTCTGCAGAACTGAGAAATAAGTTTCTATTGTATATAATCTACTCAGTTTATGATATTTTGTTATAGAAGCCCAAGTAGACTAAGACAATGGACAGTTTGAAAATCCTTTGCTTTAACCAGTCAGTTAAATCCACTCATAATTATTGATGTGACTGAAAAGCTTTGTCTCAACTAATTACTGTGTGTAGTGTATTATGTTATATTTATAATATTTCCCCTAAACATTATGTGTTCTCTTTGCTTTGTTATTTAGGAAGGTTTATGCTATTTAAAATAGCAATTACCTTTGTACTTCTACCTTTGATAGTGTCTTTAATCCCTCTTTTAGATGTTATCTCTTTTTTATCTGCATTGTCATTTTAAAATGGCATTGTTTGCTAGTCATCCTTTACATTACAATATTTATATTGTTTTTTTCTCTCTTCTCCTTCAGTTTTTAATCACATCCCTTCTACTTTGTCAGAAATATTTATTTATTAGTCTGTGACCATGTCTTTGCTCCTGTTTTAGTCTTAGACCTGATATTAAATACATTAAATATTCACCCTTACTGAGGTTTTCCAGGATGGAGCTCAAACTCTAATATATATATTTTTTGAGGATTCCTATACTTTTGCTACTTGGAGGACAGGTGGGCAAATACATAAAATCCTTGGCCCACACTATATTTTCTTGAGGTTCTTGAAAATCCTTCTCACCTCTTGTCTGCTGTGTCTGACTTATTCTTGAGATACCTGATGCCTGTTTACCTGCTTTGATCTTATAAATAATTTGGTCATTTTGCCTTTAGTTCCTGAAAATATGCTCTGTGTTCTCAAAGTCTAATAATTGTATCATGATATGTATCAGAATGATTGGCCTGGCTCAGTTTCCCCAGGTACACACTGGATTTTTTCAGTGTGTTGACATATGGCTGGGCACTGTGGCTCATACCTATAATCCCAGCACTTTGGGAGGCCGAGTGTTTGAGACCAGCCTGGGCAATTTGGCAAGACCTCATCTCTACAATAAATCAAAAAATTAGCTGGGCATCGTGACATGTGCCGGTAGTTCCAGCTACTTGGAAGGCTGAGGTGGAAGGATCACCTCAGCCCAGCAGGTCAAGGCTATGGTGCCCATGTGCATGCCACTGCCCTCCAGCCTGGGTGACAGAGTGAGACTCCAACTCAAAAAAATGCAAATCAAGACCACATTGAGATACCACCTAACCCCAGTAAGAATGGACATCATTAATAAAACAACAGCAGATGCTGGCGAGGATGTGGAGAAAAAGGAACACTTCTACATTGCTGATGGGAATGTAAACTAGTACAACCTCTTTGGAAGACAGTGTGGCGATTTCTGAAAGAACTAGAAATTGACCTTCTATATGACCCAGCAATTCCCCTATTGGGAATATGTGGAGGAACTCAAATCATTCTACAAAAAAGATACCTGCACAGGTATGTTTGTTGCAGCTCTTTTCACAATAGCAAAAACATGGAACCAACCATGTTGCCCATCGAAGCTGAAAGGATAAAGAAAATGTGGTACATATACACAATGGAATATTATGCAGCCATAAAGAAGAACAAATATATGGATTTCGCAGCAACTTGGATGGATTTGAAGTCGATCATACTCAGTGATGTATCACAGAAACAACGAACAGAGAACCATATGTTCTCACTCATAAGCAGACCTTGAACAATTATAATACTATAAGAAAGTGTTTTGGCAGTAATGGGAAACTGTCGGGAGTGGGGGGATTGGCAGTTGAGGGAAACTGCTAGGGGAGGGAGGGGCATACCTCATCAACAAGGGTACCTGCATAATCAATGTTTGTATACCTAACCTTGAATTGTACCCGACATCTTTATAATAAAAAAAAAAGAAAGTCAAAAAGAGTATCTAATATGTTGACATAAGCATTTATCTTTATTGGAAAATTATTTCTTAATTATTTTTATAAATGTTAGTTTAGTTCCATTGCTTTTGCTATTCTTCTGAAATATGCCCTTCATTTCAACCATTTTTTTCTCCTGGCATTATTAATTTTCTTTATTGACATGTTCATATTCATAATTTTTCCTTCTTTCTTCTATGTCTTATCAAAAGTTCATTCAGTTTTACTTTCCCTTGAGCATCTTGAAATACATACTTTAGCACCTCTTTTTCTCTTACTTAAAAGTAATTTTTCTCTGAGGGCTATCAATTCTCAATGAACTCCAACTCTTGGATTTATTTGTTTATATTCTTAAATTCAAGTCTTTTTAAAATACATATGAGTGATTAAGGTTATTTTATTAATCTGAGGTTGCTTTATGATAGTTTCGTTCTTCTTTAGAATGGATATGTAGAAAAATTTTAACAACCGAAATTTTTTTTTCTCTCTTTTAAGTTGGTTGGTATAATTTTACTCTAATTTTTTTCTATTTCTGGGCATTTTATGGACATGGTTGCTATCTTCAGTGATTCTGCTGCCAATGTAGTGTAGACAGTTTCATTAATGGCTAGCACTGATGATGGGGATGGAGGAAGGACTGCCTTGCCTTGTGGGTATTTCTGCAGGACCGTTAATTCTTACTTCTTTATTTTTATGTCACTACCATGTCTCCAAGAGACATCTCTCTTCTTGTAGCAATGCTTCTGAAATTTCCGTCATTAGTACCACTTAAATTTAGGCCCCTCACTACAACCAAAACTATGAACTACTAAGTCCCTCATCTGTATTCAGCTTTTTGGCATTTAGTGTTGGACTTTATCATTCTGGGGTGAATTCTTTTTTGTTTTCAGTCAATGCTCGTCTTTCTGTTTTTCTCTTCATTACTGGTGCTCTATTTAGACTTTGTCTTCTAGCCACTGATTTCTGTATTTATAACCTTGCATCCCTGAAAAGAATTTCAACAAGAACTATTTAAATTTAGTGTTGGGTTCTCTACTCACAAGCAACATGAAATTCACTGTATTCTCTGATTCATATTAATACTGATGGCATCATTATTATTATTTGTGAATGTCTCTTTAAGCTTGTCCACATGCATATATTACTTTATATATACTATATAAATATATATTATTATATATAATATATACTATGTAATATATACTATGTAATATAATATATACTATGTAATACATAGTATATATTATATAATGCATCCATATATATTTGAAGGAGTAATGCATAGTGTATTTTTATTCAGCTTTTCCACCTGGCCTTACATCATTTAACGCATGTTTTTGGAAACTTTACACTGCTTTTTTAAGTTTTAAAACTTTTTAGAATAGCTTTCTATTTATAGACGTAATACTGATTTAGAAATCTTACAAAGCACAAAAAAATAAAAATTCAACTGAAAAATAGTAATTGCACCTCCCAGAGGCAAACACCAATAACATTTAATTTTTTCCTTCCCAAATGTTTTCCTACACATATTAAAGAGATGATACTGCAACTATAATTTGAAATCCTGTTTTTTTATATTTTACTGTATCTCATAACCACTTTCCTTATGTAATTTAAATTATTCATAAACACCATTTTCAATGGCTTCCTAGTATTCTACCATATGGACATTTTCTTAACATCGATTGTTACTTTCATTATTAACAAAAACTCTACGATGAACATTTTTGTGCATAAATTTGCACCCATATTTCAGATTATTTTTGTAGAAGGGAAATACAAACATGCAACTTTATTATGACTAAATACTAAGTTTTGATTAATTCTCAACCATTTGTAAATATGACTTTAAGTTTCTTTTAATAGTAGTGGCAATAGATAGACTTTTGAAGTGCATATATGGTTCTCTCCATGGTAAAGAGGCCGTCTTCTCAGAAGGGTCTTCCCTGACCATCCAGCCTTCAATGACCTCTATTCACTTCCTCTCACACCACTCATTCCTATGGTGTTCATCATAGCACTTATTAATATTGATGATTTCTTATTTGCTTATCTGTTAGATTTCTGTCCTTTTTATCCTGAAAGCAAAATCATGTACATGCTCTTTAATTCTGTATCCCCAGAATCCAGATTAATGTCTTATCAATAAATTTGAATACTGGGATGAATGTTTTCTTTATATTATAATTTTGTGTTGATAAAATTTGTCTAAACGTGTGGAGCCTGTTCTCCACACTTCTTAGCAGTCTCATCAACATTTCATCGCTTTGTCCTTTTTCTCATTTTGTCTTCCTTGTCACCCACTGTCAGTCACGTCAATTTTAATCTTTCCTACCTCCGATGCAGATTGTAATCTTGCAATTCCATTTCCAGGCTTCCTTCAACCTAATGCTTTCTTTTCTCACCCTTCTTTACCCCCTTATCTTGTTGAGTTAATTTCAGCTTACTCTCTCAATATTTATTTCTATTTCTGTGCCATCCAGATTATGAATTATTTTTACTGTGAGAATGCCAACTTATCTTGTTATTTTATCATCCGACTACTGAAAAAGCCTTATTGTTTTCTTAAATTTTTAGAATAATGTCAACTGGTTCTGTGGCATTTTTGGAGGCCTCATGACATATGTGTTTTGAATGTTTTCCCATTCCTAAATGAGGGAACTAACTAGACTGAGTGTTTGCCCTCTCCAAAAGCAAAACCAAACAAAGCCCACTATGTGGATTTCTCTTTGCTCACAAGGTTTTCTCTGGTGTAGACGTGCTGAGAAAAGTTCTGAACTGATGCCCTTAAGATGAAAAATGAAAATCTCCAATACTTTGTGCTATCCGTGATCTTTCTCATTCCAATTCGTATTTCCATATTTGATTATGAAGATTTTGCCACCCAAGCTGTGATGCATCGCTGACTGCGCCCCCTTTTACCATTTTTTTGCATAGTTGGCTTATGGATATTAAAACATAATTACTCCAAGTAAGAAACTGACTGCCACTGGGGTACATGATACTCTGGCTGTTTACAGGGCAGCACACAGTCTTACCTGTGCCATCAGCATACACTATGGCAGTTCAGATTTCTTGCGTATAGAGATTTTTATTTATTCTGGAAAACAAACAAACAAGACAAAGGGTGAGGAATAATTTAAATTGTTCTTCATAATTTCAGATGAGGCAACCAGACGTAGGTCACTCACTGATGTTGCATTTCAGTCCAATTTTTCTCCCAGCACCTGAGTTAGGGAAAAATCCTCCTAACCCTTGGCACTAGGCTACCTCTTTGTCCTAATATTCTGTTTTATGTGTTTGAATATCTGGGGTGTTTGAGGTATGTATTTTAATAGACAATTAAAAGAAGTCACTTTTGGGGTTGCTATCCCGAGCAAGTTTTAAATGTTAAGTTCTCTAGCTATTTCTCAGACAAAACAACATTGCCAAGATTTTGCATTTGAGTAATGCTTTACCATCAGATAGACTCTAAAATTAATTTTTTAAATTGCTTTCTTTAAGAAAGAAGTCATTCGGTTTTGACAGAGGAAGGGGACTTACCAACTGGTAGAACTAAAATGAATCCAGGATAGTCAGGGATATAAAATTAAATAACAACAGCAACAAGAAAATTTTGAACTCTCCAAAATACCATGTAGATTTGCATTTGAGGATCTTGCATTGTTCATGCTTATAAATACTAAGAGTTCCTGAGAGAAAAAAGGAAAAGTCATGCGTGTGATTCCTCAGACCCGACCACGGCCAGTTACCAGTCTTTGCCTGGCCGGTCTCCTATGGGGAAGCTGCCTTTCCCACACCAGTCTTTGCACACAGCCAGTACATTACTGTTTTCTAAAAAGAGCTACAGTCACGAACTAAGGCCCCATGGGCAAACCACGCTCATCTCACCAACATATCTGCATTCCTGGCTCCGGAGCCTCTGTTTGGCGATCTCCTTCCTAGGACCTTGGCTGAAGCACTTCCCAGGTGCCTCCACCAAGATGTCCTTATTGGGGTCTTGGTTGGGGCACTTGATCCAACTGTAACTTTTCCACTCCTAGCCTTTCCATCTCTCCTTCCCCCCTCAGCTCCCTGGATCCATGAAAAGGCAGAACCTTTTGTCCAGGACTCCTTTGCAGTGAGATGATTCCCCACCTGTGCCATATGCCATTCTATAAGAAAAAAAGGGACACCGAGGAACCAGTGCCTTTCTGTTTCACCTCTTGTGTGCACTGTTGCACTAAGTGAATAGAGGCTTAACTGTTGCTTTCGGATTTGCTGTTGTCTCACTGACCATCCCACCAACTGACAGCTAGACAGTATTCAATGGTGGCAGCATTTTTTTGAGAACATGAAAATACAGACACACACATCCACAGACATACACCCTTATATGGTAACACAGTTTGGGGAACTGGTCAAATTGGCTTACTTTTATGGTAAAGTACTACTTTGCACTATACAACAGATAGTCACTGGCCATATGTGGTTATTTCTATTTCAGTTGATTAAAATTACACAAAATAAAAAATTCAGTTGCTTGGTCAAACCAGCTACTTTTTGTGTGCTCAACAGCCAAAAGCATCTTGGGACTAATATACAGGACACTGGAGAAACATAATATTTCCACAAGTACACTTAATGAAACTGTGGTCCTCCAAGCCATGACATTTCAACTGGAGGTCTGAAAATCCCTGGATTATGCATAGTAGATGCCTTTGAAATAATTCTACTTGTTAAAGAAATTTAAAGATGGGTCTTTCTCAGGCTTCTTTCTCGTAGCTAAAAATCCCTAGATTCTTCAATTATTCAGGATAAGATTCGGTTTCTGGGTGTAACAAAGTTACCCTTAGAGGGATCCGCTATGTTTAACAGAAGTCTACATTCCAGAAGCAAGCTGTTCAGTGCAAGATGTAGCTAACCCAGTACACCTGGCATTATGCAAGACAAAGACAGTAGACATCTAGTAATGGAGCATCATATTAATTTAGCTATTTAGAAGGGCAGCACTGAAATCTGGCCCAGGTTTTATTGATAACTAGATATCTGGGAAAGGTTCAGTTCAGTAGACCTGGAATTGGCCTGCGATATTTCACTAAAATATGAAATGTGGCTGAACAGCATTGATTCTTAATGAAGGCTTAAACCACACTAACGATAATGTTGTTTGGTAATCATGAATCCTAGAAGTTTCAGGTGATTTATATTCCATGTCAGCCTTGTTTAGTGATAACAGGGAGACTGATGATATTTGCACCTGATCTTGATGACCTGCCACCCTCCCATCCTCACCTCAAGGCTCTGCTAGTGGTACTGGCTTTACAACAACAACAAAAAAATGCCTAAAAGAGCATTTGGGTATAAGAAGTCCCAGCAGAGAATCTGCATTTCTAGCTCCCTGGGTCTGAGATGTTCTGCCCACAAATTGGGGGTTCTTGATCTTGATCGAGGGAGGAATAAAAAGTTCATTCTCATATAGTGTGCAGGAGAATAACGGGAGCACGTCACCGGCCTAGGGTCACTTTGCTGCGAAGGTTGGTTTAAATGCGTAGCCTTCTTTTATGTGGTTGTTATACTGTATATTTTTCCAGCAATAAACCATAAATTCATAACCATCGTTACTTTGGATACTGTAATAGTCTTCTTCAGACATCAAGCCCAGTCTAACTACTGCCATTATTATACTATCTATGTAACCTTGGCAAATTATTCAGTCTCTTCCTCTATAAGTGTCCATGGTCATAATACTTACAAAGTTGTTGTGAGGCATAAATGACACATTGTATATAAAGCAGAGAGCCAGTACCCAGAAAAAGTAATCACTCAATAAATTTAAACTATTACTTTTTTTGATGGCAGTGATGATAACTATGATGTCCTTGAGTTTTTTTAAACTCTAATTCACTGCTAGGTTTTTCCAATGTCATACTTTCATATTTGATTTTTTTATCCCAATTCCATATAAGTCTAGAGATGTATACTTTTTAAAAAAAATCTGAAAGCCTTCAAATCATATTTACCGTATTTCTTCTACACTTACTAGTCAGTCTCATTTCTGGAATTCTAAAATCAGGTGAGACGTAACTAACGTTTCTTCTTTTGTTTGTTTATTGGAGTTTAAAAATGTACTATTTTTTATATTTTATGATCTTCTGAGATGCTGAAGCCTTTATTTCACTGTCCTACAGCACAGTTCAGACTCTGGAAGTTGAAGGGATTCCCCCAACTATGAATCCCACACAAAAACTTCCTACTTCCCCTGATGCTATGCATTTGTGTTTCTAACTCTTGCCACCACTCCAAATGCAATCTACTCTGGCTAAAAGTGCTTTATTTTCTTATACTCAAAGTTTTTTTTTTTCTTTATACATGTGTCATTTCTGAGAGATGCTTTGCCCAAGAGGACCCTGTTTGGGATGCTCACCTCATTACGTTCAGTTTGCTAAGCTGCTGGTCCTAACCTATTCGTGCATTTTATGACTGTAGGTGTTATGTTTTCACCAGCATTTGTGTAATGCAATAGAACACAGTAGGATAGGATTGATTAAAGTAGAAACAAACACAGTAAAAATCTTTTGTATGATTTATACTATTTCTATGTGTGTACACAAATGCTTGTGCCCATGCCTGTATGTGTACCCATGTATGCATGTGTATTCATGTTCTCTATAGTGATTGAACCAGCCCAACTTCTCCATAGAACTAATCACTACAGGTTTTGTGAGAAAACATAGAAATTGACCTTTCCTGTCTTGAAGTTTGAAACTTACATTTGTCTTATCTGAGTTTCTTTCTCAGAAAACCAGCCCTCAAGCCTACAGTGCTATATGAAGGAACTGAAACTCACCAGATCACCACATCCAGACAATGGGATGGCAGGTTCCTCCCTAATTTCTGTTTTCTACATCCCTATCCCACCATGTAAACCCCTGACTTCAGGGGAATAGAGAGATATATTTCAGAAAGAATATCCCGTTCTCCTTGGCTCATCACATCAAAATAAAAGCCTTCTATCCTGGCAATACTCATTGTGCCAATAATTGACTTTCTTTGCAGCAAGCAACAGGACCTTGACCAAAACCCTGGTGTTTCAGTAATATGATATGCCAATTCCATGTAGTAATGTTGGGTTAATTTTTTAGTGTAAATTGCAGTCATTGACATTAGAAAGTAATGTTCGAGGCACCATAAAACCAAGAGCAGTATGAAGTATTCTCCCAAATAAATACTTTCTAGGCTGTTCCATCTACATTTTAGGTAATATGTCCTCCTTTGTCAAAGCCCAATAGCTTTCTGCCGATCTTGTGATACTTCACTCACATTTATTAAGGAACTTAGTACTTCTCTGTCTCCATCCAAACCTCAAATCCAGTCTTTATTCTGGGAAAATCTAATAAACTGGTCCTTGACATCTTCAACTTCTGTAGTTAACCCTCCAGTGCTATTTATCCAACCATTTCTGAGGTCATATGTTTGTCATTACAGGGAAAGCAAAATTACCTCTACCCTCTTAGGGCTTTCAGTCTGGGCCTGAAATTTTGACATAAAATAAGTTATCAAGAAAAAAAGCATACCAACTTAATGTAAATTTAAAATGACAAGAAAGCCCTCATAAAGAAATGAAGACCCAAACAAATGGAAAGATACAAATGCTTTTATATTAGGTTGAACAAAGGGAGGGAACTGTGGAAAGTTAAATAAATTGTGGAGATGCTAAAGCAAGATAAAAATTATTTTAAATAGACTGTACAGAAATCGCTTGGCTATGACTCTCCATTGGAAAATGCTTTATTCCTCTTGATATAAAGAGGACACCTTTCACACAGGAGTTTTTAATCTCCTACTTTTAGGAAGAAATAGACGATCACAATGCTCACCTGCCCAACCAACCCCAACACCTACTGTCCTTGACATGCCTTCAACCCAGGGTAGCCCACCTGCCCAAGTCGCCCATTCTGGCCACTTCATCTTCATTCTCACTTTCTCATTTTCTTAAACTCTCTTTTCATTCTCTAACATAATCTCTTATGTTTGAGTTCTCTTACTTTTTTGTTCTTGTTATATACAGGGGTGCCAAAAATATATAAAAACTTTTTTTTGAGTTAGAGTCTCACTCCGTCACCCAAGCTGGAGTGCAATGGCATGCTCACCGCCACCCCAGCATCGACCTGCTGGGCTCAGATGATCCTTCTGCCTCAGTCTCCCAAGTAGCCAGAACTACAGGTACGCACTACCATGCCTGGCTAGTTTTTTTTATTTTTTTATTGTAGAGATGAGGTCTTGTCAAGTAGTCCAGGTTGTTCTCAAACCATGGGCTTAGGCAATTGGCTCACCTCGGCCTCCCAAAGTGCTGGGGGCTTGAGTCACCGTGCCCAGTCATAAACACATTTTAAGAGATGTTAGTGAGAGGGAAGATAGAAGTTGGTTAAGAAGACAGAGAGGCAGGGTCTCAAGGAGACTTAACACCTGCAGGAACACCCCATGCACTACCCCCATTATATAATTGTTGGCTGGAAATGTGGTTAGTGTGGTTAAGAACATCCTGTCAACCCAGGATGTACTGCTAAAAGGGACTTTGGACTTCTTAAACACAGGCGCAGTAGTTTAACTCAATGTCCTAACTTGGCTTATTATAATATCATTAACATAGCATTTGCATTGCGATTTGACCTCCCTTTGTGGGCTTCTCTGTGGTACTTATGGATAATATTCAAGATGGAGTAACTTTGGTCAAGCATCCGCATGCACAATAAGAATTGGGTCTCAGGGCAGATGAGATGTAAATGAAAGAAACACCCCCAGAAAAGATAAGATAAAAACCACACACACACACACACACACACACACACACACACACACGCACACACACACACACACAAACTGCTGACACTGGATAACCCACTCCGGGGCCCCCTCTCATTTTCTAGAGAGCTTTATTGCTTAATAAATCCCTTCTTTCACTCATCCTTTTGGTGTCCATGTTCCTTCATCTTCTTGGTCGTGGGACAAGAACCCGAGGTTACTGGTTTAAGCTGACAGTGGAGTTCAAAACTCCTGTAACCTTATCTATGTATTACTTTGCAAAGTTGAATTGAATTACGGTAGCAATGTATAGTATGATGTTCGCTCAACTGTGCTTCTGCCATTTTCTTTGACTGCCCTGCCTGTTGCAGGGTGATGCTAACACTCATTTAGTTAATGCCATCTTTTGAGCAAATGTCATACTTAGAATGTGAATAAATGTTTTGGTATATATATATATATCCCAAATAAAGCCCAAAATTGTTTTTGGGTTTGTGAGCTCCCTGTAGTTCAGGCTTCCCTCACAGTAAGAGTTCTAGGAATCCATTGGCATCAGTGGAGTAGCTGATGTTGGTGTGAGAGACCGTATTTGGCTTCAGTTGATTTTTTTTTGTTTTGTTTTTTTCTTTTTCATGATTTATGACACCTGCCCACACCAGGCTGTGTTCAGCAGTTTTCAACTAAAAATAGCATGACCCACCCTCTCTATCCACCTGATCTTATCCCCCTGATCTTTTTTTTGTTTGTTTCCTCAGATGAAAAAGGGAAATGTTTTGGTGGTGTGGAAAAGGTGAAAAACAAACAAACAAACAAAAACAGCAGAAGCACTAAACGGCATCAAAATTGACGAGTTCAAAAACCATTTGGAGCAGTGGAAAAAGCATCTCGATAGTTGTAGTACTTTGAAGGTGACTGAAGTTTAAACATGTAAGAATAAATACAAATTTTTAAATAAATACGTTTCATTTTCTCTACACACACACACACACACACAGAGGACTCTAATCTGATGTCCAGACTGTTTTGATTCCCCTTCTTTGTAAAAAAGTCCAACCCCATTCTGCTTGCCACACAATAGCCAATAAGTCAGGAGACAAGGAGATAGAGCAAAGATTGCAACTTTATTTCAGCATGCCAGCAAAACAGAGAAGAATAAGCCTAAAGAAGCATCTTAAATTGTGTTTCCTTTGTTCAGTTTTTATCTAGGGGCATAGGAGGAAAGGAAGGGGCTAAGATCAAGAAGTAGCCAAGAACCACAGATCTTTGGACACTGGCAGATAGCTAGAAAAATTATGAAATCTCTTTGTCCCTGCTTAATGGTCTTGTTGTACCTTTAAATCTTTAACAAAACATGTCTAGTGTAAATACTTCCCCTTTTCATTTTTACAGAGTTAGTCTCCACATCTGCACACCTGTTGCTCCTACATTCTTTTCGATGTTCTTAAATTATTCTAGCCTACAGGCAAATATGAATGGACCAGAGCCCCCCAAGCCTTAGTCTAAAATGGAGTTAGTTATGTTAGCCATTTTCCATGTCACTGTTACATCTTTTTGAAGTCTGTTATTGTCCCCAGACGTCTCTTCCTTTTTTTAGCTAGCCTAGACTCCATGGTCATCACCCCCATCTACATTTTGCCAACACTACCAACACCTTCACCTGCTCGTCCTTCTGTCTCATGTTTCTGCAGGTGCCAAATCATTTCTGCCTGTGCCTGAGATGGTAAATGTTGCTAAAGTCACTTGTGAGCGCATCACTGCACTGACTGAAATCGGTAAAATTAGAGTGCGTCCCACCTTTGCAGTGACCTCAAAATTGAACTGTAATTCTATCACCAATATAGAGACCTCTACTCTTGGAACAATTCTGGTTGATTGGTAGTGGCTACCTGAATGCACTATTTGTGAAGGAGGATTATAAAACTGCAGCTGAGCTCAGCTGGAAAAAGTGTTGTGACTGAATAATGATGTCTGTCATTGTGACAAAAGACAATGGTGGCCTTTATTTCTATTCTTCTTCTTCTACATTCACAGTGACTCCCACGCTGCATTTTCAGCCAATAACCCTAGCCTTAAACCCATTCTCTTAAGAGGAAGCCTCTGCTTTCTTTGAGACACAAAATGTCAGCTTGAGCTCTGTCAATTTCCTACTTAGTGACTCAATGCATTTTTTGTTTGTTTGTTTGTTTGTTTTGTTTTTCAAACCAGAGCATTTATTGCATGACTAATTGTTGAAATTCTGACTCAATGTGTTTAAAATGGATACACATATTTCCTGCTTGATGGGGGAAAGAGCCTCCCTACCTCCACATCCGAGTTGCATACCAAGCCGGGCTCGGTGGCTCAGCCTGTAATCCCAGCGCTTTGGGAGGCTGAGGTGAGTGGATCGCCTGAGCCCGCAGGC
>CAUYQG010024162.1:0-12829 GCA_963574415.1 Tarsius wallacei | reverse complement strand
ATTGCAGACAGCTAGATTTACTGCAGCTTTGGTTTCTTCTTTTGGGCTGCAACCTGGGATGTCTGCTGCTTAGTTTCCTTTGTCTGTTTCAGTGCAGGGGAGTGGCTTTGTCTTCTGTTTAGTGATGTTACCTTGGGAACTGAGGTGGAGGCTGCTGGTAGGTGGG
Organism: Tarsius wallacei; assembly: GCA_963574415.1. NCBI lineage: Eukaryota > Metazoa > Chordata > Mammalia > Primates > Tarsiidae > Tarsius > Tarsius wallacei. Next base: position 12,663 of record CAUYQG010024162.1, on the reverse strand, counting down.
CGGGGCAATGCAAGTCTCTACCTGGAGAATGGCCGAAGTGGTAGTTTCACTTTCACGGATCCTTTTTCTTCACTAGTTTGGGTCCCTGGGCAATCCATTATGAGGGACTGTGGGGGCGTGGGAGGCACCAGGGATCAGCTGCACAGCTGGGTGCCCTATCCAGGGCACTACCAGCGGACTGGGATGGAGGCAGGGGTTGTGAGTTCCCTCCTCTGGAGCTGAGAGCCTTTGATCAGCACCTCCTAACGACATGCACTTCCTTTACCCAGAGCTCCAGATTCCAGAGCTCCAAAGCTCCAAAGGGCAGACGGTGAGTGGTGAAAGTGGCCCTGGATTGCTCACAGCATATTTCAGTCAGAAATGGAATCAGTTTCTCTGAGGGGCGGGTGCCCAGAGCCTCCCAGGGTGACCGGAGGCTTGGTCTGGGTAAGAAGATGTAGGCAGGGAGGGAGCTGAGACCCGAGACTTCCCACCAGCGAGGGAGCAGTCAGGGGCACAATAGCCGGCCCTGCGTGGGACCGAGGTTCCCTGGGCCTCGGACCAATGTGGCTGGCGGTGGGCAAGGAGGTGGGGGAAGGAAAGCAAGAGTCTTTTTGGGGAACTCACATTCGGAGAATCTCACAATTCCACCTATGCTGTCGCCATCTTACCTGGAAGCTCCTATGTACCACATTTTTTTTATCCAGTCATCTTTTGATGGGCAGCACAATTGGTTCCATGTTCTTGCTATTGTGAACAATGTTGCAATAAACATACATGTGCAGGTATCTTTTTCATAGAATGATTGGAGTTCCTCCAGGTATATTACCAGTAGGAGGATTATGGGATCATATGGAAGGTCAAGTTTTAGATCTTTTAGGAATTGCCACACTGTTTTCCATATAGGCTGTACTAGTTTACACTTCCACCAACAGTGTAGAAGTGTTCCCTTTTCACTGCATCCTCTCTAGCATCTGTTGTTTTTTGAGTTATTAATGATGGTCATCCTGACTGGAGTTAGGTGGTATCTCAGTGTGGTTTTAGTTTGCATTTCTTTGATGATTAGTGAGGTTGAGCATTTTTCATGTATGTGTTGGCCACTCATATGTTTTCTTTTGAGAAGTGTCTATTCATATATTTTGCCCTATTTGTAAAGGGTTTTTTTTTTTTTTTTTGGCACATTTGAGTTCCTTGTAGATCCTAGATGTTAGTCCTCTGACAGCCATATGGTTGGCAAATAATTTTCCCATTTTGTGGGCTCTCTCCCTGCTCTCTTGATAGTTTCTTTTGCTTTGTATAAGCTTTTCAGTTTGATGAGAATCCCACTTGTCTGTCTTATATCTTATGGCCTGGGTACTTGGGATTTTAATAAGAAATTGGTTGCCAGTTCCAATTTCCATAAGAATGTCTCCCGCATTTTCTAAGGATTTTATAGTTTGGGGGTTTACATTTAGGTGTTTGATCCATTTAGAGTTGATTTTTGTGTATGGTGATAGGTAGTAATCTTGTTTTAATCTTCTGCATGTGGTCAGCCAGTTTCCCCTGCACCAATCCACAGTGATTGGTGGCGGAGGCTTTGCCAAAGATGAGTTGGTTGGGAAGTTGAGGTTTTGTTTCTGGAATCTCTATTCTGTTTCATTGGTCTATATGCCTGTTCTTATACCAATATCAGAGTGTTTTGGCTATTGTAGCTTTATAATCGTGTTTAAAGTCTGGGAGTGTGATACCTCCTGCTTTGTTTTATTTGCTGAGGATAATTTTGGTGATTTGTGGTTGTTTACATTTTCATATCAAATTCCTTATTGTCATTTCCAGGTCTGAGAAAAGTGCTGCTGGCAATTACAATGAATTACTCTGCTGGTAATTCATTAGGTATTGTGTTAAATCTGTAGATTACCTTAGGTAGGATGGACATCTTAACAATGTTGATTCTTCTAATGCATGAGTATGGAATATTTTTCCATTTGTTTGTGTCATCTTTGATTTCTTTCTGCAGTGTTTTGTAGTTTTTATTGTAAAGGTCGTTCACATCTCTGATTAGGAAGATACTAAGGGATTTAATTTTTTGTGGCTATTGTGAATGAGGTTGTAATTTTTATTTGGGTTTCTGTTTGTTTATTATTGTTGTATGGGAATGAGACTGTCTTTTGCACATTTATTTTTATATCAGAGACTGCCAAAGTCCTTTATCAGTGCAACAAAGTTTTTGACAGATTCTCTTGTATTTTCGAGGTATAGAATCATGTCGTCTGCAAAGAGGGATAACTTACTTCCTCTTTTTCTGTGTGGATGTCACTGATCTTCTTCTCTTGTCTGATTGCTCTAGTTAGGACTTCCAAAACTATCTTGAAATGAAGGGATGAGAGTGGGCATTCTTGTCTTGTCCCGATTTTCAGGGGAAATGGTTCCAATTTTTTATTTTTTAGCAGACTGCTGGCTGTGGGTTTCTCATAGTTGACTCTTACTATTTTGAGGTATGTTTTATTTATGCCTAGATGTTCAAGGGTTTATTTATCAAGAAGGGTGCTGGATTTTATCAAAAGCTCTTTCCACATCTAATGAAGTAATCGTGGTTTTTGTTTTTACATCTGTTGATATATTTAATTACATTTATAGTGGATGTAGAACCAGCCCTGCATCCTGGGGATGAAGCCTACTTGGTTGTGGTGGATGATTTTTGAGATGTGTTGTTGGGTTCAGTTTTCTAGGATCTTGTTGAGAATTTTAGCATCTATGTACATCTAGTATATTGGCCTGTAGTTCTCTTTCTTTGTTGACTATTTACCCAGTTTTGTTATCAATCTGATGTTAGTTTCATAAAACATTTTGGGGAGAGTTCCTTCTTTCTCAATTGCCTGGAATACTTTCAATAGGATTGGTATCAGTTCCTCTTTGTATATTTTATAGAATTCTGCTGGAAAGCTATCTGATCCAGGACTTTTTTTTAAATAGGTAGTTTTCTTATGACATAGTCAATTTCCTGGATTGTTATTGGTCTTTTTAGGGTCTCAATTTCTTCTTGTTTCAATGAAGGGAAGTTGTGTGATGTCAGAAAGTCCTCCATTTCATTTAGATTTTCTAGTTTGTTTCCATACAAGTGTGCATAGTAGTTTCTGCTAATCTTTTGTATTTCTTTGGTGTCAGTTGTAACTTCATCTTTTGCATTTCTGATTGTGTTTCTTTGGACTTTTTCTCTCTCTTTTTCTTGGTCAGTCTTGCTAGGGGTCCATCAAGTTTGTTTATCCTTTCAAAGAACCAACTTTTTGTTTCACTGATTTTTTGCATTATCTTTTTGTCTTTTATTCCTGAATTTGGGCTTTTATTTTGGTGATCTGGATTCTTCTGCTGAAATTAGGGTTTTGGTGGTCTTGCTTTTCCAACTTTGTTAGGTGATTTGTTAGGCTGTTAATTTGTAATATTTCCTTTTTTTGTGTGTGTGTTTGTAGAGATATGAATTCCCCTCTTAGTACCGCTTTCCTGGCATCCCAAAAGCCTATAGTTTCTGTAGATAAGTCTGCTATTCTAATTTGTCTTCTTTTATAGGTAGGTTGACTTTTCTCTCTCACTGCCTTTAGGATTTTTTTCTTTTATACCTACTTTGTGTAAGAGAATTATTATGTGCCTAAGAGTTGGTCTTTTCATTTGACATCTTGCAGGGGTTCTCTGAATCTCTTGTGTTTGAATGATTATATCTGCGATGAGATGAGGGAAATTTTCTTGGATAATTCCATGGAATGTTTGTTCCAGGTTGTCTCTGTCTCTCTGTCTGCCTCAGGAATGCCAATTAATCATAGGTTTGGCCTCTTGATATAATTGCACAGAGGCTCTGTTCTGTCTTTTTAGCTATTTTTGTGTTTTTAACAGTTTAGTTAATTTCATATTTTGGTCCTCTAGCTCATAAATTCTTTCTTCTCCTTGGAAATTCTGCTCTCCATTCTTGTCAGTTTGTTATTTATTTAGTTTATCTTATTCTTTACTGCCATCATCTCAGTTATCAACTCCTTTATTCTTTCCTTTTGTCTCTCCTAATTTCTCTTTTTTTTTTGGTCATACCTATGCTAACCAAATAACAGATAGGACATGTCTCTCCTAATTTCTTTTTATTCTTGCTATTACTATCTTGATATCTTGGTTTGTGGTTTGAAACCAGTTGTTCTGGGGGCTCTTCATCATTTGAGTTCTGAAGTGTGTATTCTCAGGTGGTGTTTTCCCAGGAGTCTGGATGGGACCTGTGTTCTTCCTTTGGTTTTTCTTAATTTTTGTAGGTTTTCCTCTCTCTTTTACCCCTTCTTTAGTTCTGCTGCTCAGTGACATGGGGGATAGCTTTCACTTCTGTTTGCTTAATGCCCTATTCATCCTTATGTAGGTTCTCTGAATTTGTTCAATTTTGAAGCCAAACTGGGGGTGGGGAACTGTGCTTTTTGCAGTTTTGATATTGATTAAGGCATGATGGAGGAACTTTGGTTCAGAAGCTATCTGCAGATCCACTGACTTTTGTGTGGGTACCCTGGTGCCTACTTCCCTTCACCTTACAATCTATCTATGTGGTGGGGCATACGTATGTCCCTTGAGAGCAAAATGACATAAGAAGAAGGAAAAGAATGAAAAAAAGAAGGAAGATGAAAGGAAGATGAAGAGAGAGAAGAAGAAGGAAAACAGACAGGCACATCAACTAATGAATAAACAAAGAAACAAACTAAACCAAAAAATAGCTATGCAAAAAAGCCATACAAACAAACAAACAAAATCTGATGATGCACTCACCCTCAAAAATACCCATAATCAAACAGAAAAACTAAAAAAACTGAAAAACCAAACAAAAAACAACAAAACAAATACAAAAACATAAATAAAACCAAAAAAATGAGTCCCTCTGTGGCTATTTCTGGAACTTCAGGTTCCTTTCCTTTTTTCCCCCTTTCTTTTTAAGGTAAGTCCCAAGCACCACCTGGCTTTTGGCTGCTGTGTGGTAGAAAGCAGGTTCCGGTCTCTAGTCCTTCCCCCCTGTTCTCAAAGCAAGTCAGTCAGGTTTCTCTCAGACTGGGTCAGATGTCCCATGGATTGCTGGGGGAGAAGGGTGAAACCGATCCAGACTCACCCAACTTTGCTGCTGCTGCTGCCGCCAAGTTTCCCACTCCATCAGATGTGTCTGTGCCTGGTCCAGCATGGGGGTGGGGCATCTGTCTTTCCATATCCGTTCCTGATGTTTCCTCTCTGGGCCCACGATGGTTGATTTCAGAGGGGCATGGAAGTTGCCTCTGGGTCTAAGGTTGGAGGCTGAATAGAGTTGGGTGGGCCAATGCTGGTCTCTGCCCAGTCCCGGACAGAGAAAATGGTGGCAGTTAGCCTCCTCACCAGTGGAAGGGCTCAGCTCCAGATTTCCTCTGTGTGCCTTCTGCAGGTGGTGGCATGGGCCAGGTGCCAGATGCTGAGGAGCAGCTGCTCTCTGTTGCCTTCCAGAGACTCCCAAGAATGGCAGATGATCCTGTGCCTGGGGCTCTGATCCCAGAGTAATGGTGGGTTGCAACCAACCCTGGAGGGGAGCCCTGGTTGCTTGATCCTGAGTTTCCCCTCAGATAGACTTTTGCTCACCCACCTGCACATCCCCACACATGCAAACTGTCTTTATGGACACTTGCCCTTGTAGAGACTCTCACACTCTCACTGGTTCTGTTGCCATCTTCTATAATGATTCTTAGTTTTGACTAGAATGATGACCTTATTGTAGCTAAAACACTGTTATGATGGAGGCCATATTTTGGCACTATTATTTTGGGATTATGGCTAGAGACTGACTCCGCAGTGTCCAGAATTTGCTTTATTGATCATTTATCCTCCCCTACAGTTTTTAAAATGTGAGAACTATGAATAGGAAATAAAACTGGCAATAAAAATGTAAGTTTATTATTATCCATATCGAAACTTTCAATAATCCCTAATTGCAGGGCCCTCTGCTAAACTGAATTAGAACACACAGTTAAAAGCATTCTGTCCATAAGTCTAAATTTGGAACACTAAAACAAGCCTTTGGGGCAAAAGAAAAAAAATATCTGGGTGTTCAGTTATTACTTCTTTGTCAACTTATGACACAGTTGGAGATGTAGAGAAGGTAAGCAAAAAAGCTGAACTTTGATTTAGAAAGTAAGAGAAAGAGCCATCCTTCAAGTGCTGACTTGAAAGCCCAATTACCTCAACCTCTAGCAAATCATGACTCAGAGAACACCCTGCCCTCTGTCTTATCAGATTAGTGACTCCTCCACCTTTGGGAGGGGTTAGAAGTATCAGGGTAGTGACTAGAAGTGGGTCTGGTATAAGATCAGGGCAGGGGACAGATCTTTTTCCAATATATTGTGGAGCCAAAAATACTTTATACACTAAATAAAGGAAGAAACTTAATTATTTGAAGAATCAGTTATTTGTGGATCTTTTGTTTAGTTTCTGGATTTCACTCTAAGCTTAATGCTTTTATGATAGTCTCTTGCTGTGATGAACTCTTTGCTGTTACTGTTTCCCAGGGAGGTGTGCCTGTCACTCTAAAATATTAATTACTCTATTCTTGTGGTTATACCACAAGATTTCATTATTCAACAGCTACTTGAAAGTCATATTGCCATTTAGTTTTCAAATACCACCAATATAATTAGAGTTGCAGTCAACTCAACAGAGTTGTATCACATGGAAGCTCTGGAATACCAGCTGTGTTTCATGGTGGTTTGTGATCTCATTTTACCAGTGTACCATCTGTGAAGTTTGTGATTGGAGGTGATAATGAAGCAGTATAATAAATATGCATGATTTTATCAGCTATGGACTTACATTTAGTTGATAAGAATTCTGTGGAAACTTATGGGTCTCTACTCTCCCCATGATTGCCCCCCGCACCATTCCCCATGCCAAAATGTTTTGGGAGAAACATTTTGACAACAGTGGTTTCTTAAGAATTTCCTTCTTAGCCTTATTGAACTGAATAGTGCATGAGAAAAAAAAACACAGAAAACTAGTTCACTATGGGATTTATAAATAACATTGTATGTTATGGCTAGTCATGCCTCTTTCAACTGGAGTATCTATCTCAAGGCTTGTAAAAATAGTTCAAGGTGGTTTGATCCACGTGATTTTTGCCTTATTAGGTGGCATAGACTTTAGTAAAAATTATTATTAATTTTAATAATAATAATGACCATTAATTGAATATTTATGTGCAGGATGTGTGTGTGTGTGTGTGTGTGTGTGTGTATATAAAATTTCTTTTAATGCTTGCTTTTGATAACTGGCTAGTTATGCATTTTTCACTATCTTTTTAGTGGTCTTGAGAAATTATAACATGCATCTTTGATTTATTACAATTTACTACCAATCATTAATTTTACCACTCTCTGTTAATACTGGAGTCTTATTATGCTACATTTACTCCATCACTCTTTTTATATTATGCTACTACCCATTTTAATTATACGTGTACTTTCTTTTTTTATACATGTACTTTCAATCCAAGAAGACATTATTATTATTGTCAAATTAATATTTATTTATATTTACACAAATACTTACCCATTCATTTACACATTGCTATTCATTTCTTTCAGCATTTTGATGATACTTTCCTTCTTACTGAAGATATTTATTAAAATTTTAAAAATGAAAGTCTGATAGATATAAATTCTCTCAGTTTTTAAGTATTTGATATTACATTTATTTCACCATATTTTTGAATGATATTTTAACGTAGAATTAGAGGTTGGCAGTTATTTTCTCTTAGCGCTTTCCAAAAGTTTTTTCTATTGTCTTTGGTTTCTATCATTTCTGTTGAGAAATTTTCTTTTAGCCTTATTGTTATTCCTTTGAATTTACACTGTTCACTTATTTAATGATTTTAATTATTCTTGGAAATCCTGACATTAGTAAATGAAAATTAGTTAATGAAATTCTATTAATTTTAATAAGAATTGTTATGATGTGATCCATCTCAACCAAAGATAGCCAAATAATTTGAATCCAACAGAGAAAACAGATTCATAAAGTAGTAAACCAAATATTGAAAGTAAATAAATACTGTAAATAGACATAGTAAACAAAGGTTTATTATACTCACCAAAAGAAGAACAGAAGATTTGATAGTATGTTATAGTTGATGAAGGAGTGGTGCAACAAAGTCATTCTTTCTGCCTAATTAGATCACCAATTTTTTAAGTTTTTTGAGGCTCTTGTTTGGTTAACATTTAAACTGCACTTAAACAGAAATTTATAGCCACAAGAGTACCTTTAAGAGGAAACAAAGGCTAATCATGGAAAGAACTTCAAAACATATACTCATAATCATGGAACATACAGCAGATTAAACAACGGTGAAGATACAACATCTGAAAAATTGTTGAAAATGCTACTTCATTACTTCATCCTTTTTAGTTGATATACATATCTAAAATGATGTACTTTGAGATCATCTAAGCATGATGTGCAGATCACATTTGTAACATATGATATTCTCTAACTATAAACTGTTAATGTAGGATGAGTTGTTGAATGTGCCTCTGCATGAAATGATGTTGACCTGTCAGTTGTCATACTATAATCATTTAGTAGGTATCATGGAGTTGAATTGTGTCCACCCAAAACGTATGTTGCAATTCTAACCCTGGAACTTCTGAATATGGCCTTATTTGGATATAATCTTTGCAGATGTAATTAGTTAAATTAAGATAAAGTCATATGGAGTAGGGTGGGCCCCCTAATACCATAACACTGGTGTCCTCATAAGAAGAGGAGAGAGAGACATGGAAGAAGGGTAAAGATAGCCATGTGATGATAGTGACAGAGTCTAGAGTGGTGCATCCATAACCCAGGAACACCAAGAACTGCAGGAAAACACCAGAAGCTAGAAGAAGCAAAGAAGGATTCTCCCCTATAGGTTTCAGTGGGGGAGTGGCCTTACTGATATCTTGATTTAGGACTTCTAGTCTTCAGAACTACGGGACAATAAATATCTATAGTTTTAAGCCACCTTCTCTGTGGTTTGCTACAGCATTCCTAGGACAGTGATATTGTGTGGTTTTGAGGGAAAAATTACTATATTAAAAAATATTTTTTTGAAATGTGGTGCAACTTTTCTAGAGCTATTTTGTTGAAAATTATTGACTGAAAATTTGTTATGTTATTTATTTACTTTTTTATGAGTTGGAGTCTTACTCTGTTGCCCAGTCTAGGGTGCAGGAAGTTGCAGCCTCAACTTCCTGGGCTCAGGCAATCCTTCCCTCAGTCTTCCAAATAGCTGGGACTTCAGGTGTGTGCCACCACTCCTGGTTAGTATTTTAGTTTTTGTAGAGGTCTTGCTATGCTGCCCAGGCTAACTTCAAGCTCCTGGGTTCAAGCAATCTTCCTGCCTCAACCTCCCAAAGTGCTAGGATTACAGACATGAGCCACCGCACCCATCCAGTTGTTACATGTTAAATGAGAGAAAAATCTTTAAGAAAAGGCAGACACATTACAAACTTTGTCTTTGGTTTTCAGCTGTTTTACTATTATCTACTAGTATCATTTTTTTTTTTTTGAATTGGAGTCTTACTCTGTCACCCAGACTGGAGTGCAGTGGCATGCTCCCGGCCCCTGCAGCCTCGACCTGCTGGGCTCCGGCAATCCTTCCGCCTCAGCCTTCCAAGTAACTGGAACTACAGGCGTGCGCTACCACACCTGGCGAATTTTTTTGATTTATTGTAGAGATGAGGTCTCGCTAAGTTGCCCAGGTGGGTCTTCAACCCACGGGCTCAGGCAATTCACTCACCTCGGCCTCCCAAAGCACGGGATTACAGGCTGAGCCACCGAGCCCGGCCCTAAGTATTGTTTTATTTGGATTTATCCTACTTGCAGCTATATGAATTTAAAAAATCTGCATCACTATGCCTTTCATTAGTGGAAAGTTCTTGGTCTTTATCTTTTCAAATATTTCTTCTCCCTGTTGTTTCTAGCCTCTTCTTTCATTCTCTGCACATAATGTGGAATTTTTTTCTTACATCTCCTATGTCTCTAACAATCTTTCCTGAATTTTTCATTTTTTGTTTCTGTATTTCTGTTCAGAAACTGGTTTGTCTTTCAGGTGACCAATTGTATTTTCTTCTATTTCTAATCTATTATTAACTTATTACATTCTTAATATTGGATATATTTTTAATTCCAGAAATTCCATTTGATTCTTTTATAGATTTTAAATTTGTGATGAAAATTTCCCATTTTAACATGGTTTCTCCACATTTCCTTTCATTTCTTGAACTTATTGATCATAGTTCTTTTAAAGTCTTTGTCTGCTAAAGCAATATTTGGAGCAGTTGTGAATATTTGGATCAGTTTTTGGATCAGTGAATATTTGGATCAGTGAATATTTGGATCAGTTTTTCCTTTAGTTTTCATTCTTATGGTAGTGTCTTTTGACATGCCTAATGATTTTGAGTTAATATATCAGACATTGGTTACAAGAATTGTGGCTTATCCAGATAAAGATGTCTTTCACTAGAGAATGTTCATGTTTTTTTTCTGCTGGGTAGAGTTGAGACCGAACACATTGATCCTTTTGGGGACTGAGCTACGTTGAGTCTGAATTTCATTTTAAAAAGTGTTTTTTAAAGGATGCATATCTGACCCCCCTCAAATGGAAGTTATTTATAAAAAATTGTGTGTTAATATTTATTATTATATGTTTAAACTTCAGTCACCTTCAAAGTACTCTCTGTTTGTTGCAATATATCTATTGAGATGCTTTTTCTACTGCTCAAAACAGTTTGTGAACTCATTAATATTGATGCCTTTTAGTGCTTCTGCTGTTTTTTGTTTCACCTCTTTCACATTGGCAAAACTTTTCCTTTTGAGGACTTTTGTTCATCCTGGGAAACAAAAAAAGTCTTTTGGGGTGAGATTGTATGAATAAGGAAGGTGGGGCATGGTGGTCATGCTATTTTTGGTCAAAAACTTCTGAACACTCATTGCCGACATGGGTGGGTGCACTTGTGAATCACCCACCATGAAATGGGCAAATGAAGCTGGGTGCAGTGGCTCAACCTGTAATCCCAGCACTTTGGGAGGCCAAGGTACAAGGATTGCCAGAGCTCAGGGGTTTGAGATCAGCCTGGGAAACTTTGTGAGAGCTCATCTTTACAACAAAAACACCTGGGCGTGCCTGTAGTTCTAACTGCTTGGACGGCTGAAGCAGAAGGATTGCCTGAGCTCAGCACTCCAGCTTGGGCAACAGAGTGAGACTCCGTCTCAAAAAAAAAAAAAAAAAAAAGGCAAATACATTGAAAGAATCTAAAAAACAAAAAATGAACTGAAGCTGAAGCAGCCTCTCACAACAGCACTAGATGTACACTGATGCTGATGAGTTCTTAGAACACTTACCTAATGGGGGAAGCCTGTACTACAAAAAATAATTCCTTTTTTTATGGGTCTCTCTCTTTCTCTCTATATATAATTTGCTCCTGATTCTAGGGTGTAGTTTTGTAGGACTTTGCGCTAAGAACCTGCTATCATCACTGGGAACCCTTCCTTTGGTGGGTCCTTAACATTAATTTGTAGTGTTCAAAGCTTTGAAAGACTCTAGAAAACATTTTTTTTTCCTCAGAACTTTCTATCTCCAGTCCTAGGTGCTTTCAGAAGTTGGCAGATGTCTTGAGGTGGATGCTGGCCACATTTTGAGCCTTCTCAAGTCTCCAATTTTGTCATCCTAACTGGATGGCACTCTCTGTCATGTTCTCAGTTTCTTGCCTGAGTCCAGAATCAGCAAATAGCCACAGGAAGAAAGTAGCTTCAGGATCTTAAAACGTGGGTGGAATGAAGGTGGTGGCAAGATGGCAATGGAACAGATCAGACTGTGAAAGTCTCCACAAAAGCAAGTGTCCATAAAGACTCTCTGTGTGAGTAGGTGTGTGCCGGTGGTTGAGTGAAAGTCTATCTGAAAGGAGACTGAGGTTCATGTACCTGGCACTCTCCTCTGGAGGTGACTGCAATCCCCAGTGCCCTGAGATTGGAGGCCCTGGTGTGCAGGATTATCTGCTGTTCTTGGGGCTCTCCTGAGAGGAAACAGCAGAAAATTGCTGCTCCTCACCACCCGTACCTGGCCCACACCATCACCTGTGACAGCAGAGCTGCATAAGCCCCAGGAACTGTGGAGAAAGCAGGTTATGGAGATCTGGAAAGGAGCCCCACCCCTGGTGTGAAGACACTGACTGTTGCCATTTTCCCTGTCCTGGGACCAGACAGAGACCTGCATTACCATGCCCAGCTCTGCCCATTCTCCAACCTGGGACCTAGAGGTTATCTCATCATCGGACTTGGAGAGGAAAACACCCCTCCCCCAAGTTGGAATAGGCACAGACATGTCAAATCTGAGTGGGAGATTTGACAGCAGTGGCAGCAAGTCAGGTGAGTCCAGATCTGATCCACCCTCCTCCCACAGTAGTCTGTGAGGCATCTGATCCATACTGAGAGCAACCCTATCAACCTGTCCTGACGGTGGAGGGGAGGAGCTGGAGACCAGAGGCACTCCTTAACAAGGAGATGGCAGCCAAAAGGAACTTGGAGTTACAGAAACAGCCACAGAGTGAGTTTTTTTGGGGGGGTTTTATTCTTTCTGCTTTTGTTTATGTATTCATACTTGCTTTGTTTCTGTTATTTTAGTTTTTTTAAGATTTTCTGTTTGTT
>CAUYQG010024161.1:0-39622 GCA_963574415.1 Tarsius wallacei | reverse complement strand
CAGCCATAAAGAAGGACAAACATATGGACTTCACAGCAACTTGGATGGATTTAGAGTCAATCATACTCAGTGATCTATCACAGAAACAAAGAACAGAGTGCCATGTGTTTTCACTCATAAGCAGACCTTGAACAATTATTATGATAGTATAAGAAAGGGATTGGCAGTAATGGGAAACTGTCAGGGGAGGGGGGCTGGGATTGGCAGTTGAGGAAAACTGGAAGGGGAGGGAGGCGTATCGCCCATCAACAAAGGTACCTGCATAATCAACATTTGTATACCTAACCCCGAATTGCACCCCACATCTTTATAATAAAAAAATGGATGGGTGTTCAATATTTTCAAATGTGTTTTCTACATATATTGCTAATATTTTAAAAATCAAATTATTTATCATTTTGCAAAAATTATGAAGGGTAATTTGATACAATCCTAGGAATTTATCATATCTTTATATGTGCAATTTTGTGAAATGTCATAGTCTGAAAATAATATTAGCAAGGACTCTAAACTCAAACAATTTGGAATAACCTAGAAATTATTGCAATTATCTAGCTAAATAAATTGTCACATTCATAAATTGATGGACTTAGTCAGATTTTTAAAACTTTTCAGCCAAACCTGATAGCCCTCTTTTCTGCAAACGATAATGAGGAAGTCAGGCAGGACTTTAGGAGGGTCCCAGTCATGGCAAGTGTCTTGAACAGAAAAGCCTCTGGACTCATCAAACCAGAAACTTTGAGATACTGTGTTCAATGTAAAAAATAAACAAAGATGGACTTAGTCATTTTAAAAGTGGCCTGGACCAAGAAACCCATTTTATCTTGCAGTCAGAGACCTTCATTTCCTATCTAGAGATGCCAGGGAAGAGAATCTGAATCAACAAGAGGAAATCAGCCACAGTGAATAGCTCTCTATCCAGTTCTGAGACTCTTGAGACTCCCTTTCTGAGCTGGGAGATACCATGCAAGAGGGAACTAGCTACAGCAAGTACAAGACTTACAAAATACCTCCCTTATTCAGGGACACTGAAGTGGAAAAAGAAAAGTAAGTGTCAAGGCCTGGGAGATCTCTTTGATCTCATAATCTCAAGACTTTCTTTGCCCAGAGACACTAGAGCAATCAGGAGGCATTAGTAGGAGCATCCTAACACATTTTTCCTTCACTGAGAAATACCTGGTGGCCCAACCTAGTAAAACCATCGTTTTCCACCTCCAGGCAGCACCAGCAGAGAACAGTAAGAGTATAAGCAGCACTAGATAAATCATGCAAATAAAAATAACATCACAAAGTCTATGAAAGTTAAATTGTCATTAGAACCACAACCCGTAAAAGTTGGCAAAGCCCTTCCTGTTAAACCTAAACAAGGTGATATCCTGGCAAAGCAAAAATATTTAAGTGGAACAAATAATAATGACAATAATAATAATAAGGAACCCAGAATTCCCTAAAATAATGGACACAATATCCAGGATACAATAGAAAATCACTTATTATCAAAAAAGGAAATTACAACTTGAATGAGAAAAGTCAATCAACTGTTTTCAACAATGAGATATATCAGATGTTGGCGTTATCTGAAAAATATTTTAAAGTTCCTAGCAAGTGCCTATTACATGCCAGGCAGGTTTCTAAGCATTTAACTATATTTAAGCATTGAGTGGTTAAAGCGACTTGCTCAAAGTCATACTTGTAAATGGCAGGACTATAATATAAAATGTGAAATAACCAATTTCGAATGCTTTTAAAACAAAATAAAATAAAAAATCTCAGCAAACAAATGTGAATTGTAAAAATACATCAAATAACAAGTGCATAAATGAAAAATAAAACAGTAAAAAATATAGCTGGATGAGCTCTGTAATAGACTAAAGATGACAGAGGATAGAATCATTTACCTTAAGCAGTCATCAACATCAATCACTCAACCTGAACTAAAGAAGAAAATTAGACTAAAAAAGGAAAAACAAAAAACAAAACAAAACAAACAGATGCTCATGGACCTGATTAAAAAAAAGATAGCAAAATATCTAATATACACATTATTAACATCCTTAAAAGAAAGTGGATAGAAATTAAAGTTGAAAGAGTATTTTAAGAAATAATGGCCAGAACATTTACAAAATATGGTGAAAGAAACAAGCTCACTGATATAAGAATCAAACAGGATAAAAGATAAAACTTCTGAAAATTAAGAATAAAAAATACATATGTCTTGAAAGAATCCAGAGAGAAAAGATGTGCTACTTATGTGGGAATACCATTTTAAAAGACAGCAGATTTCTTACCAGAATCAGAAAGAGCAAAAAGATGTGACAAAACATTTTTAAACTGGTGAAAGAACAGTTAACGTAGACTTTTATATTCAGTGGCCATCAAAAGGGTGAACTTTCACTTGCCTACAATAATGAGGAGGATATAAAGATATGTTTAGATAAAGAGAAACTAAAGAATATATTTCTAGCAAACTTGACCTTAAATATTCTTAATGAAGTCTTGCCAAAAGAAAACATTGTGTAGCACCAGGAAGGAAAAAAATAACTATAATAAACAAAAATATCGATGCATATAGTAGATTATTATTTTCCTCAAAATTTCATAAATCACTTAATATAGAAAAAATAAAATATCACCTGACACCCAATAATTTTTTTTTATAATTTGGGAAGTTAAAAATTGAGTGAAATTAAAATTTTCACATGTTACATGAAGAAGTAAAATGTTAGCACCAATAGTATACTATTAGTTATGTATGTACATTTTAATACACAAAGCAATATGGAAACTTTATAAAAATGTACACTAAAATATTATAAATAAGTTAAGATAACATTCTAAAACAAGTTGTTCAAGTACCCCGCAGGAAGTGGAAAAAAGAGAGAGGAATGAAAACAAAAAGAAACAAAAAGAAAACAAATAATACAGTGACAAGTACAAATATGCCATTAATTAAATAAAATAATCTAAATATGTCATTCAAAAGATACAGATTGAAGAAATAAAATAGTACAAATTAAATTTTGCTGCTTACAAAAATAACTGAATTCCAATTTAATGACATAGGTATTTTGAAAGTTAACAAATAAGAAAATACATGTACCACACAAACATTAATTTTAAAAAAATAGGAGTGGCTATAATTATGTCTGATAAAGTAGATTTCAAAGCAAAAAATATCGTTAGAGACAAAGAGGGATAATGAATGATGAAAAAAGATCACTATTTAAGTAAAACATAATAATCATAAATATGTATATACAAAACATCAAAGCTTCAGAATGCATGAAGTAAAAACTGATAGAACTCATTCAAAAACTGACTTTCATAATCGAGGGTTTTAGTAGTCACTCATCAATAACCCATTAAAAAATAGACAGATAATCAGCAATAATAAAAAGAAAGTAAACAACATGGTCAACCAGTAAACCTAATCGAAATATTGCTTATTGACACTTCAACAATCAATAGCAGAATAAATACTTTTTTCAAATTTTATAAAATATTCACTAAGATAACCATTTCAGGACATAAAACAAACTAATTTTAAAACTACATAGAGTTAATTCTCTAATCATAATGAATCAAATTTGAAATCAATAAAAATAAATTCCAAAACAAATGAAAATATTCAGAATTAAATAAAATGAAAATAAAATATATTAAAATGTACAGGATACACCTAAAACAGCACTGAAAGTAAAATTTTACTGAATTCTTACTTTAAAAATGAGAAAATGTCCTAAATAAATAGCTCTATCTCAAAAAAAAAAAAACTAGGAAGCAAAATAAACCCAAAGCAAGCAGAAGGGGAAATAATAATAATAATAGTAATAATAATAATAATAACAGAAATCGAAGAAATTTAAATAGGAAAATAGTAGGTAAAGTAAAAAATTTAAAAAGCTACTTTTTTCCAAAACTCAATGAAATTGTTAAGCATTAGGCATGAATAACAAAATAAACCTACAATAGATACGAATCATAAATATCAGAAATGAAACAAGATAAATTACTACATATCCTGCAGCCATTCAAAAAATAATAAGGCATTTCTCCAAACAACTTTAACCTTAATTTGACAACTTAGAATAAAAGAACCAAAGCTTCAAAAATCAAAATCTGCTAAAACACAACCAATATGAATTGGACAATCTGAATGAGCCAATAACAATTAAAGAAACTGATTTCCTAAATAAAAGTCTCTTGGAAACAAAACTCCATATGCCAATAATTTTATTGGCTATTTTAGTCAAATATTGGGAGAAAAAACAACACCAGTTTTATATCATCTCTGTCAAAGAATAGAAAAGGAAGAAAAACATCCTAAAATATTATATGAAAAGAGTATTACACTGATATCAAAACCAGACAAAGAAAATACAAAAATAACCCTAAAAACTATGGACCAATATCTCTAATGAACTTAAAAATAAAAATATTTAACAAAATATTATAAAACCAAATACAAAAATATATAAAATTTAAGTTATGCAAGACTGGTTTAATTTTTGAAAAACTATCTATATTGTCTGCAACATCAAGAAACTGAAAAAAGTTATATAATCATATTCATTAATTTTAAAAACGCATTTGAAAGGATCCAACATCCACTGATGAGAAAAACTCTCAGCAATTAATTATTACAGATAAATTACCTGAAATTGAAAAAGAATGGTTACATAAATCTACAGTAGAAAGCAATTACCTGTACCTTATATGGGACATTTTGTGAATCTGGAAACATAATGAGTCCTTCTTCACTATGACAATACTCCTTCTGATTTCTTTTACCAAACAAAGGCAATATTGTAAGATTTTCAATGGGGAATAATTAGATATCAGACTCAGAGTCCTAATTTGGTTCCTTCGGACTTCTTTTTGTTTCTTAATCTTAAAAACTTTTTAGAAGACAGCCATTTTTTTTTCAGTTAATAACATATAAAAAGACAGCACTGAACCAGGTTAAATTTTTAGAATTCTCAATTATTTAGGGATAGACTAAATTATTTTTAACATTACTTACAAAAGTGTCTTGACTTTGATGGAGTTTAATTGAAAAATAAAGTTTATGGTTTTGTTTTTATCTTTCAGTTCTATTTTCCATGAACATTTTAAAGTCTTCTTGTATTTAATATTGAAATACAGACAAATGTCTAGTTAATATCAAGAACAAGAATAGGGTTCTTATCACTATTTCTTTTCAATGTTGTACTAAGACATACCCAGTGCTGATAGATTAAGAAATAAATTGTATAAGGTTTTTTTTAAAAAGTATTATTTGCAAATAATTAAAGATGAAATATTATGTGTATATATGTATATATATACTTTCATGAACATAAGATTATAATACATGAATTATTAAAATAATTTAACAAAATGTTTCAATATACAAGCAAAATTAATAATGTTTATAATAACATTTATTAACATCTAATAAAATTAATAAATCCATATTTCTAACAAAAAATAACATTTAAAAATACCATGTGATTACCATACACCTATTAAGATGGTCAAAATATGAAATACTGACAACAAATGCTGGTGAGAATGTGAAGCAACAGAAACTCTCATTCATTGCTAGTAGGTGGGAATGCAAACTGGTATAGTCATTTTTGAAGACGATTTGGCAGTTTCATATAAAACTAATCTTTATCTTACCATATGATACTCTGGTATTTAAAAGTGATGTATACAGAAAAAGCTGCACATGAGTGCTTATAGAAACTTTACTCATATTTGCCAAAATTTGGAAACAACAAATTTTTCTGTAGTAGGTGAATTAAATTAATAAACTACGATCTGTCCAAACAATGGAATATTACTCAATGCTAAAATTACTGAGTCATCAAGCCATAAAAACAACATGAAGGAAACTTAAATGCACATGACGAAGTGGAAGAAACCAATCTTGTAAAATTCTGTATCATGTAAAATTCTAATTATTTGACATTTTGAATGAAACAAAACTATGAAGATAGTAAATATATTAAAGGTTGTCAGTGATTAGGGGAGGAAGGGATAAACAGATGGAGTGAACACAGAAGATTCTTAGGGAAGTGAATCTACACAGTACAGTACTATAATTGTGGATACGTCATTATACATTTGTCCAAACCCATAGAATGCATAATACCAAGAGTGAACACTAATGTAAACTGTGGACTTTGATTAATAATTATGTGTTAATGTAGATTCATCATTTATAACAAATTTACCACTCTGGTGGAACATGTTGATAGTGGAGGAGAATATGTATGCATGGGGGCAGGGAGTATATAGGCATCTCTGTACCTTCCTTTCAGTATTGCTGTGAACCTAAAACTATTTTTTTTAATGTTTTATTTTTGTGATACCACATACATTAGCATCAAAAGTATCAATTATTTAGAAGTTAGCCACACAAAAGTGGGTAAGGTTTTATCAATATTACCATATTATTGTTGGGAAATACAAAAGAAGAAAAATAGTTGGATTATAAAATTATGTTTTACATTTTTGAAGAATCAAATATTAAGATATAATTTTACCCCGTGTTAATCTCTGCATTAATTACAATTATAAAATTTACTAGATATTCTTATGAGGTTGTAGGAAAAAAAGATGGAGAACTTAACAAGCTGATTAAAAAATATAGTTATATCTGCTAAGAAAAAAGAATTGGTAAGACATTCTTCAGAAACAGTAAGTTGAGATGTCATGCAAATCAAGTACTCTGAATATAACTAGAAAGGACAATATTGGCAATGTAACAGACAAACTGACCTATAAAAAATAATCTGTAGGATAGAACCACAGAAAGTCATGTGTACACACACACACACACACACACACACACACCGGATTAGTGGCACTGAAAAAGAGTAAATCTTTTTTTCCAACAAATACTTCTGTGGTAATTGGGTAATGATATTTTAATCATTGAAATTATTACTGACATTGCACACAAATTCAAATCCTGTGATATTACAAATCTAAATGCAAATAACAAAGCCATAAAGATTTAGCGTATGATACCAAAAAAAAAATGTTTATAATGTTGAGCTTGGAAAAAAATTTAAGAACTAAAAAATATTAACCATGAAGAAAAATACTGAATAATTTTATTATACTTAGATTGATGTTTTGTTTATCAAACCAAAACATAGAGGAAAAATCAATAAATAAAATAAGTCATAAAATGAGAGGTTTGCATCTCATATATAAGCAGCAAAAGAATCATTCTAGAATTTTAAAAAAACAAAAATACAGAAAACAAAAAAAGATTTGAAAAAATGTTCTATAAAAGTAGACTACCACATGATATTAGATATACTTAAATATATTATAATGTTCTCAACCTAATGTGTGATCAGGAAACACACATTAAAACCACAGTAAGATATTTCTATTCTCATCAAATTGGGAAACCACAAATTTCTGACAATATCAAATTTTTCCAAGGATATGAATCCATGAGAACCTTCCTTAAGTACTGGTTAAAGTGTTTGAGTTACTGATTTAAGCAATTAATTTTTTTATAATTATTTATTATGATGTACCCTTATATCTTATGCATTTTTCTGCATGCATGTTATACGAGGGGGGACTCAAAATAAACTGGAATTATCTCTTTTTTGGGGAGGGGAGGACGGACCCCTTGTAGTACACTCAAACTGTCAATCAAAGTTTTTATCTGGAAGTTTTGGGAAGGTTGTGTCACAATTTGCAGAAGAAACGTGCTGAGTTGTGACAGGTGACTGGTTCTTCCACCATGACAATGCACCTGCCCACACCATGCTGAGTGTTCAGCAGTTTTTAATCTAAAATGGCATGACCCCGTGCACCATCCTCCTTATTCACCCAATCTTGCTCAGAGCAACTTTTTTTTGGTTTGTTTTCCTGATTGAAAAAAGTCCAGTCTGGGCGCAGTGGCTCAAGCTTGTAATCTCAGCATGTTGGGAGGCAGAGGCGAGGGGACTGCCTGAGCCCAAGGGTTCGAGACCAGCCTGGGCAACTTGGCGAGACCACAACTCTACAAAAAAAAATTAGCAGGACATGGTGGCGTGTGCCTGTAGTTCCAGCTACTTGAAAGGTTGAAGCAGAAGGATCGCCTGAGCCCAGCAGGTTGAGGCTGCAGTGGCTGTGAGTGTGCCACTGCGCTCTAGCCTGGGAGACAGAGTGGGACAACTCAAAAAACAAAAAACAAAAAGAAGAAAGAAGCGGGGAGGAGGGGGGGAGGAGGAGAAGGAGGAGGAGGAGGAGTAAGGAGAGGAATAAGAGGAAGGAGAGGAGGAAGAGGAAGAAAGAAAAAAGTTCTTAAAGTGAAACATTTTGCCAATGTGGAAAGAGGTGAAACAAAAAACAGCAGAGCCATTAAAAGGCATCAAAATTGATGAATTCAAAAACTGTTTAGAGCCGGGCGCGGTGGCTCAAACCTGTACGCCCAGCAATTTGGGAGGCCCAGGCAAGAGAATTGCCTGAGCTCAAGGGTTTGAGACCAACCTGAGCAACTTGATGAGACCTCGTCTCTACAATAAATCAAAAAATAAACTGGGCGTAGTAGTGCGTGCCTGTAGTGCCAGCTACATGACAGGCTGAGAAGGAAGGATTGCCTGAGCCCAGCAGGTCGAGGCCATGAGCGTTGCCACTGCACTCCAGCCTGGGCGACAGAGTGAGACTCCGACTCAAAAAACAAAAAAAAGAGACTGTTTTGAGCAGTGGAAAAAGCATATCTGGGTAGATATATTGCATCAAACATAGAGTACTTCGAAGATGATTGAAGTTTAAACATGCAAGAATAAATATGCAATTTTTTAATAAATAAATTCGGGTTTTGTTTTCCCATAGAGCTTTTGTTGGTAATTTGTAGATGCCAGGATTGGGTTAGAATTGAAAACTTAGATTTAAATTTACAATATTGTGAATCATACATTCTGAGATACAGAGGTAAGCCATGGAAGTGAATTATGCTTTTAATAATGACTTACACTAATATATTCCCCTTGTTTTTTATATTTATTTTTGTGGAGTCTTGCTATATTGCTCATGCTGCTCTAAACGCCTGAGCTCAAGCAATTATCTCACCTCAGCCCCCGAAAAGGTGTAATTACAAGCATGTGCTACAGTGCTTGACTCCCCATAGCTCTTGACATTGATAAAACAATATTCCATGGATCTTGTATTTTCTTTGTATTGAGTGCATTCTTTGACTAAAAATCCATATTAAGGGTGTGTATAAATCTCTAATTATATGTCTCAAAATTAGTTTTTGCTATACATGACAAAGAATATAATAATTATTAAGTATACAATAATGTATTTATTGTTATCAACTAGTAAACATTATTAATGATATTAGAACACATAAGTATATTGAGCACAGATTGATATTGTTTTCATTTCCTACTTTAACAAATTCTTGAACAGTAAAATATTTATAAGTGGTTCCACAAGAAACTTATATCTTCCATATAAATAGTATAATACCTATTAAGTAAAAAACATGGTCTATACAAATTTGGTTGTCACAAATCAGTAATCATAGCTACTTGTCAATTCAGCAAATGTCTCTGTTCAAGATTACCTTTGGGCCAGGCGTGGTGACTCAAGCCTGGCCTAAAGGTAATACCAGCACTTTGGGAGTCCAAGATGAGAGGATTGACTGAGCCCGTGGGTTCATGACCAGTCCTGGCAACATGTTGAGACCTCCTCTCTACAATAATTCAAAAAAAAAAAAATTAGCTGGGAGTGGTAGCGCACGCCTGTAGTTCCAGCTACTTGGAAGGCTGAGGAGGAAGGATCGTTGGAGCCCAGTAGGGTGAGGCTGCGGTGGCTGGGAGCGTCCCACTGCACTCCAGCCTGGGCAACAGAGTGAGACTCCAACTCAAAAAAAAAAAAAAAGAAAGAAAAGAAAAAGTTACTGGCTAATGGACTAACACTCAATAGAAGCACACAGAAGTAAAGTGACAAAAGAAAGTCATACGTGGACTTGTGAATGGATACAGATAATATTTAGATGTACTTGGAAGTTTTATCAGAAAATTTTATATATTAAGCTAATCTATTTTTAACAACTACAATAAGGAAGATTTCAAAGTTACTGATGTTATTTTACTTAGATTTCATAACCAACAGAAAAACAAACAACCAACTTAAAAAAAAAGATAAAAGAACAGAGAGAAAAAGACATCTTATGCACTGTGCTTAAGAAATAAAAAACACAGATTAGAGCATGGGCTATACTTTTATTAAAAAAGCAAATGGCCAAAGAAAATTTCTTTCTGCCTCCTAATTGGGAGAAAGACACATATGGAAAACACTTGAGCAGTTTGGGCTGGTAGTGGCATTAGCACAGCCTCCTGTCGCAGCACAGAGTAAGTTGATAAAAACCCAGCTCCCAGCCTCACCTTGGGGAAGAAAAGTGGTGGTTTGCATGGTCCAATGCCCCAAATTTTCTGGGGCTGCCCATAAAACTGGCTTCATCTAAGAATACTGGTGGGACATAATGTATCCTAACTGTCCGGGGGTCTGGAATAACAAAGATGGCAGTTTGAGCTGACAGTGACTATAGTTTAGAATAGAGTGAGCAAATGAAAAACCCCAACTATTATCTTCTCTGAGGGGAAGGGATAAGTTGGACTGCATGCTCAATTCCCTAATTTGGGGGGGCTATTTCTCAAAGGGGTGCCTTTGTTCTTGCTTGTACTGAAGCACTAATAAGGACCAACATACTCTAACTGACTGGGGGCCAATGATAAAAAAGATTGTAGTTGGAACTAGCAATAGCAATAACCCCTCCACCATCTGCACAGAGTTAGCAGATGGAAAAAACCCAGCTCCCGACTTCTCCCTAGTCTTAGAGCTTCCAAAGATAAAATTTTCTTAAGACTATCCAAAGGATTGGCTTCAGTATCATTTGTCTCAGGCATTTGATGGTTGCTAAGCAAATAAAGCAGATTGTACTAAAATGAAAAATTGAGAGTATTAGTGAGTATTTTTCTATACAAGGCCAGTCTGTGAAAACTAGTAGAGGTAGGCTTTTTTTTTTTTTTAATGAACAGAAAACACTGACTCAAGAGAATTTTTTTTTTAAAAAAAACAGGAAAATATCTTACAAACAAAGAACCTAATAAATATCTAGATATCAACACTAATGAAATAGGGATACATAATTTACCTACAGAAAGTTTGCATAACAAAACAAAACAAAGCAAATCATAAAGATACTTAATGAGATCAGAACAACGCATGAACAAAGTGAAAATTCCACCAAAGAGATTAAAAAGTTTATCTATTTTTTATGTATTCAACATATTAGGGAAAGAAAAAAAAAACTGCCAACCAAGGATACTTAAAACTGAAAAACAATAAAAAAGGAAAGATAAAAAATTTCTGACACAAACAAAAGCTGAGGAAGTTAATCACCATTAGACCAGCATTACAAGACTTGGTAAAAGGAGTTCTTCAATTTGAACAAAGGACACTATTATTATAAATCATATAAAAATAAAAATTTAGCCGGACTCGGTGGCTCAGCCTGTAATCCCAGCACTTTGGGAGGCTGAGGTGAATGGATTGCCTGAGCCCGCGGGTTCGAGACCTACCTAGGCAACTTGGTGAGACCTCATCTCTACAGTAAATCAAAAAAATCAGCCGGGTGTGGTAGCACGTGCCTGTAATTCCGGCTACTCGAAAGGCTGAGGCAGAAGGATCGCCGGAGCCCAGCAGGTCAAGGCTGCAGTGGCCGGAAGCGGCCACTGCACTCCAGTCTGGGCAACTGAGTGAGACTCCAACTCAAAATAAAATAAAATAAAATAAAAATAAAAATTTGATGGTAAAAGTAAATATACAGATAAATATAGTGTACTGTAATGTTATAACCATGGTAGGTATAACAATTAATTTTTTTATAAAAGCTAAAGGACAGATGTAGTAAAAAAAATTATAAATGGAAAAGGCATATGAACAGATATACAATATTAAAAAGATATAAATTTTGACATCAATAACATTGCATGTGGGAGAATTGAAAGTGTAGAATTTTTGTATGTAATTAAAGTTAAGTTGTTTTCTACTCAAATAGACTATGCAATATTTTATATAAACCCAATGGTAACAAAAAAGAAAGCACTTGTATATGATACAAAAAGAAGGAGAGAGATAAATAAATCAAAACGTATCGATACAAAAAGTTTACAAAACACAAAGAGAGTAAAATAGGAAAAAAAGGGACAAAAGAACTAGAAATCATGCCAAAAATTATTAACAAAATAGTAATAGCAAGTCCTTCCCAACCAATAATTATTTTAAATGTAAATAGTCTAAGCTCACCAATCAAAAGATATAGAGTAGATAAATGGATACAATATCTTAATATGTACTGTCTAGAGGAAATTCATATTACATTTAAAGACACATATAGGCTGAAAGTAAAGACGTTAAAAGAAAAGATATTCTATAAAATAATAATGAAAAAAGAGCAGAGTGGCCATACTTAAATCAGGCAAAATAAACTTTAAGCCAAATACTGTCACAAGAAACAAAGAAAGACGTTATATACCAAGTAAAATGTTAATTTACCAGGAAGATATAACAATTATAAATACATATATATGCATATGTCTAAAGCATTTGAAAATCTAAATAAATAAAGCAGACATTAATGACAATAAATAAATAGAGTGAAATACAATAATAATAGAAGATTACAATGTTTCACTCTTTATAATGGACAGAGCCACCAGGAAGAATATCAATAAAAAACACAGGACCTGAACAACACTAGAGACCAAATGATCTACGACATAATGCAGAACTTTCAGTCAACAGCAACTGAATACACATTCTTCCCAATCTTTCTCTAGGATAGGTCAAATGTAAGATAATAAAACAAGTCTTAACAAAATTAAAAGGTTAAAATCATACCAAATTTTTTTTTTCTGACCACAATGGAAAGAAACTAAAAATTAATAAAAGAAAGACTAGACAATTCACATATATGTGGAAATTAAACAACATACTCTTGAAAAAACATTGAGTCAAAGAAAAAATCAAAACAGTGACTAGAAAATATCTTGAGAAAAATGAAACAAAATCATAACGTATCAAAACCCTTGGGATGCAGCAAATGTAGTACTAAGAGAGATTATAATGATATATTTCTATATTAAAAATAAAAAGATATCAAATACAGAACTTAACTCTACAACTCAAGGAACCAGAAAAAGAAGAAGAAACTAAACCCAGAGTTAGAAGTAATGAAATAATATTATAGATTACAGCAGAAATAAATGAAATGGAGAATAGAAAAAACAAAATAACAACAAAAAGGCAAAACTAAGAGTCACTTTTTTCAAAAGAAAATTAGTAAACTTTTAACTAGACTAAACAAAAAGAGAGAAGATTCAAAATATAATTATATATCAAAGAAGAGATATTACAACTGATACCACAGAAATACAAAAATTCATGAAACTATTATGATAATTATACACACATAAACAAAATGGATAACCTAGGAGGAATGGTCAAATGTCTAGAACCATATCACTTACCAAAACTGAATAATTAAGAAACAGAAAACCTGAACAGATCAATGAAAAGTAAGGAGATTCAATCAGTAATCAAATATCTCCCAACAAAGAAAATCCCAGGACCAAATGGCATCACTGCTGAGTTCTACCAATCATTTAAAGAAGAATTAATATACTTATGTAATTTCCCCTAAATTCTTCAAAAAAAATTAAAGAGGAGCAAAAACTTCCAAACTAATTGTGTGAAGTCAACATTACCCTGATATCAAAGTCAGATAAGGGCACTACAAGAAAATAAAAATCACAGGTCAATATCCCAGATAAGCAAAGATGCAAAAAAAATTCTGAAAAACAAAAGCAATGCACTATAAAACCAAACCCAACAGTAAAAGTAAAAAGTCATACACCATGACCAAATGTAATTTATCCCTGGGGGGATGGATTAACATATGCAAATCAATAAATGTGACACATCTCATTATAGAATAAAGAACAAAAACCATGAGATTATTTTGATAGATGCAGAAAAAACATTTGACAAAATTCATGATACAAAGATTTTAGCAACTTAGACATGAAAAGAATATATCTCAATACAAACAAAGGCTATATATTGGCAAGACCAACAGCTGACATTATACTCTACAGTGAAAAGCTGAAAGCTTTTTTTCCAAAATCAGTAACAAGATAAGGATGTACATTCTCATCACTTCTATTCAACATAGTACTAAAAGCCCTACCCAGAGCAATCAGGCAAGCAAAAATAAATAAATAAATAAAAGTAATCCAATTTAGAAAGGATGAAGTGAAGTTGTCTTTGTTAGCTGATGACATCACCTAATCTATAAAATACCCTAGAGACCACAACAAAATCTGTTACAACTAAAAAATCAGTAAAGTTGTAGGTTACAAAATCAACACAAAAAATAAGTTGTGTTTCTACTATAACAATGACATATCTTAAAAAGATATTAATAAAACAATCTCATCTACAACAGCATCAGAAAGAATAAAATACATAGGTATAAAATTGACCAATGGAACAAAAGAGCTATACACTGAAAACTATGAAACGTTGATGAAAGAATTAAAGTAAATAAATAGAAAAATAGCCCATATATATGGTTTGAAATAGTTAATATAGTTTAAATGTTCATGCTAGCCGGGCTCGGTGGCTCAGCCTGTAATCCCGTGCCTTTGGGAGGCTGAGGTGAGTGGATTGCCTGAGCCCGCGGGTTCGAGACCCGCCTGGGCAAGCAAGACGTCATCACTACAATAAATCAAAAAATTAGCCGGGCGTGGTAGCGCGCGCCTGTAGTTCCAGCTACTTGGAAGGCTGAGGCGGAAGGATCGCCGGAGCCCAGCAGGTCGAGGCTGCGGTGGCCGGGATTGGCCACTGCACTCCAGTCTGGGCGACAGAGTGAGACTCCAACTCAAAAAAAAAAAAAAAAAAGAATGAGCAATGTTTTTTTTGTCAATATGCTTTATTGGGCAGTAGACTTTAAAAAGAACTAAATAATGAAAAAACAAAAACAAAAACAAATGACAGGCTCAGTTAAAAATACACTCATTCTAACAAAGAGTGCACATAGCTAAATAGGAAGAGTGACAAAAGCAGCTGCCTAAGTATTTTTCCTAAATTTTTTTTACCAAAAAGATTTTATTTCTCATATTCCTTCGTCATCACCAGCACCAAGATATGCTGACATTATGTAACTCAGTGGCATCCACTGACTGTGAAGGACCATTTCTACTGTGATATTCTTGTCAATAATGTATAATCTGAATTAGTAGCAAAGATTAGAAGGGCATTATTCAAAATTATTTATCAGTACACTTTACAAGACCAGGGTCAAGAAAGATAAATAAAGAATTAAGAAATGTATTTTTTTCATTTTCAGTACATTTGAGTTCCTTGTAGATCCTTGATGTTAGGCCTTTGTCGGACATGGAGTTGGCAAATATTTTTTCCCAGTCTGTGGATTGTCTCTCTGCTCTCTTGATGGTTTCTTTGACTTTGCAGAAACTTGTCAGTTTGATGAGGTCCCATTTGTCTATCTTATCTCTTATGGGATGGGCACTTGGGGTTTTGATCAGGAATTGGTTGCCAGTTCCAATTTCCATAAGGGTGTCTCCTGCATTTTCTAAGGTTCTTATAGTTTGAGGTTTTACATTTAAGTCTTTGATCCATTTAGAGTTGATTTTTGTGCATGGTTATTGGTAAGGGTCTTACTTTAATCTTCAGCATGTGGTCAGCCAGTTTTTCTAGCACCATTTACTGAATAGGTTCTACTCTCCCCAGTCGTTACTGGTGGAGGTTTTGTCGAAGATGAGCTGATTGAAAAATAGAGGTTTTGCTTCCGGAATCTCTGTCTTATTCCATTTGTCTATATGCCTGTTCTGGTACCAATACCAGGTTGTTTTGATTATTGTAGCTTTATAATAAAGTTTAAAGTCTGAGAGTATGATACCTCCTGCTTTGTTTTTTTGTTTGTTTGTTTTTTTGGCTGAGGATTGTTTTGGTTATTCGTGGTTGTTTATGTTCCTGTATGAATTCCTGTATTGTCATTTCCAGATCTGAGAAGAATGCTGCTGGTAACTTAATGGGTATTGCATTAAATCTGTAGATTGCCTTGGGCAGGATGGACATCTTAACAATGTTGATTTTTCCAATCCATGAGCATGGAATATTTTTCCACTTGCTTGTGTCACCTTTGATTTCTTTGAGCAGTGTTTTGTAGTTTTCGTTGTAAAGGTTTTTCATGCCTCTGGTTAGGAAGATGCCAAGATTTCCTGTTTGTGTGTGTGTGTGTGTGTGTGTGGTTTATTGTTGGTGTATAGAAATGCAACTGTCTTTGTACATTTATTTTTACCCTGAGACTTGGCCAGAGTCCTTTATCAGTGCAAGGAGGTTTTTGACAGATTCTCTTGGGTTTTTGAGGTATAGAATTATGTTGTCTGCAAAGAGGGATAACTTGACTTCCTCTTCTCCTATTTGGATACCCCTGATTTTCTTCTCTTTTCTGATTGCTCTGGCTAGGACTTCCAAAACTGTTGAAAAGGAGGGGTGAGAGGGGGAATCCTTGTCTTTTTCCAGTTTTCAGGGATAATCGTTCCAATTTCTGTCTGTTTAGCAGTATGCTGGCTGTGGGTTTCTTGTAGATGGCTCTTACTATTTTGAGGTATGTTTCATTTATGTCTAGATATCAAGGGTTTTTATCAAGAGGTGGTGTTGAATTTTATCAAAAGCTTTTTCTGTGTCTAATGATATAATGATGTGATTTTTGTTTTTACATCTGTTGATGTATTTAATTATGCTTATGGTCTTGCGAATGTTGAACCAGCCCTGCATCCCAGGGATGAAGCGTATTTGGTCGTGGTGGTTGATTTTTGAGATATGTTGTTGGATTCAGTTAGCTAGGATCTTGTTGAGAATTTTAGCACCTATGTTCATCAGGGATATTGGCCTGTAGTTCTCTTTCTTTGTTGGATCTTTACCTGGTTTGGGTATCAATGTGATGTTAGCTTCATAAAACGATTTGGGGAGAGTTCCACCTTTCTCAATTGCCTGGAATGCTCTCAATAAGATTGGTATCAGTTCCTCCTTGTGTGTTTTGTAAAGTTCTACTGGAAATTCATATTGTCCAGGGCTTTTTTTTTTTTTTGTAGGTAGTTTTCTTATGATATAGTCATTTTCCTATATAGTTATTGGTCTATGAAGGGTCTTGATTTCTTCTTGTTTCAATCTGGGGAGGTTGTGTGATGTCAGAAAGACCTCCATTTCCTTTAGGTTTTCAAGTTTGTTTCCATACAAGTATACATAGCAGTCTCTGATAATCTTTTGCATTTCTTTGGAGTCAGTCGTCACTTGATCTTTTACATTTTTGATTATGTTTGTTTGGGCTTTTTCTCTCTTTTTCATAGTCAGTCTAGCTAGAGATCAATCAATCTTCTTTATCCTTTCAAAGAACAAGCTTTTTGTTTTGTTGAAATTTTTGTACTATATTTTTGTATTTTATGTCCCAAATTTGGACTTTTATTTTGGTGATATGGGTTCTTCTGCTAAAGTTAGGGTTTTGGTGGTCTTGCTTTTCCAGCTTCCTTAAGTGATTTGTTTGGCTGTTAACTTGTGATATTTCCATTTTCTTCATGTGTGTTTGTAGAGATATGAATTTCCCTCTTAGTACTCTTTTGATGGCATCCCAGAGGTTTTGGTAAGATGTTTCTTCATTTTCATTTGTTTCCAGGTATATTTTAATCTCTGTTTTGATTTCCAGGAGTTGTTTAGCATCATAGTATTCAGTGTCCATGACTTTGTGGGTTTTAGGGGAGCTTTGCTAGTGATGATATTTATTTTTATTCCACTGTGGTTTGCGAAGATGCATAGAAGAATTTCAATCTTATGAAGTTTGTTTATGCTCGATTTATGGCCAAGAATATGGTCTATCTTAGAGGACATTCCATGTAGTAATGAATAGAATGTATATTCCATGGTTGTTGGGAAGAGTGTCCTATAGGTATCAATTAAGTTTATTTGGTCAAGCGTCATGTTGAGGTTTCAGATCTCCTTGTTGATTTTTGGTCTTGATGATCTATCTAAGGTTGTGAGTGGGGTATTTAAATTCCCAGCTATGATAGCGTTAAAGTCAATACCTTTTTAGTTTACCTAGAAGCTGCTTTATGAAAGTAGGTACTCCTATGTTGGTTGCATATATGTTTAGAATAGATATGTCTTGTTGATGGAATGAAACTTTTAATCAATATTTAGTGGCATTCTTTTTTTTTTTTAATTTTTGCTACCATAAATGGTATTTGATCTGATATTAAGATCATGACTCCTGCTTTCTTTTGTGCTCCGTTCACCTAAAAATTTGTTTCCCATTCTCTTACTTTGGGTCTGTGAGTGTCCTTTCTGGTGAGATGAGTCTCTTGGAGAGAATATATTGTTGCATCATGATATTTTATTCATTTTGCCATTCTTTGCATTTAGTTCATTCACATTCAGACTAATTATTAAGATGTGAAAGTTTATCCCTGTCCTGGTATTCTTACAGAGTTTGTTGGTGTTGTGGCTGTTTGTTCATTTTCTTTCTTTTGATTTTTTGGGGTTGATTCATGTGTTTTTTTTTTTTTCTTTTTCCTGCATTTTTGTGAAGGGCATTGTCATTTTTTTCTCTTTCTTTTTGAGTTTAATACTTTCTTTCCTTTTTTTTTTTTTTTTTTTTTAGTTGGAGTCCCACTCTGTCACCCAGACTGGAGTGGCTGCTTCTGGCTACTGCAGCCTTGACCTGCTGGGCTCCGGCAATTCTTCCTCCTCACCCTTCCAAGTAGCTGGAACTACAGGCGCACACTACCACACCTGGCTAATTTTTGATTTATTGTAGAGATGCGGTCTCGCCAAGTTGCCCAGGCGGGTCTCGAACCCGTGGGCTCAGGCAATCCACTCACTTCAGCCTCCCAAAGCGCAGGATTACAGGCTGAGCCACCGAGCCTGGCTAATACTTTCTTAAGTGTTTCTTGTAGAGCTGATATGGAGGCAGCATAAACTCTTAGGTATTGAATACACATTGTCTGGGTAGGATTGTAATTCTCCATCACTGATGAAGCTTAGGTTAGCTGGGTAGGTTATCCTTGTTTGAAATTGTTTATCTTTGAGAACTTTGAAGATTGGGCTCCAAGCTCTCCTAACCTGAAGAGTTTCTGTAGATAAATCTGCTGCTATTCTAATTGGTCTTCCCTGGTAGGTAGTCTGACCTTTCTCTCTTGCTGCCTTTAGGATTTTATCTTTTATATCTACTTTGTGTAGGCAAATTACTATGTGTCTAGGAGTTGGTATGCTCGTTTGTTGTCTTACAGGGGTGCTCTGAATCTCTTGTGTATGAATGGTCATGTCAGGGATGTTTTCTTGGATAATTTCATGGAATGTTTGTTCCAGGGTGGTCTCCATCTCTCTGTCAACCTCAGGGATTCCAATTACTCTTAGGTTCAGACTCTTGAAATAATTGCTCATCCCTTGGAGGTTTTGTTCATTCTTTTTTAAGCTTCTTTTCTATGTTTTTAACTGTTTGGGTTAGTCCATATTTTGGCCCTCAAGCTCTGAGATTCTTTCTTCTGCTTGGTTAATTCTGGTTTCCATGCTTATCAGTCTATTATTTATTTCATTCACTGTATTCTTTATTGTTGTTATCTCAGTTATCAACTCCTTTATTCTTTCCTCTTGACTCTCCTCATTTCTATTTAGTCTGTCTATTAATATTTTGATATCTGGGTTTGTGGTTTGAGACCAGTCATTCTGGGGACTCTTCATTGTTTGTGTTCTGAAGTCTGTATTCTTAGTGACTGACCTCCTAGGTGTTTGTATGAGACCCATATTCTTATTTTGGTTTTTCTTAATTTGTGTAGGTTTCACCCCCCGCCCCCCCCCCACTTTTTTTTTGCCTCTTTAATTCTGTTGTTCAGGAATGGGAGGGTAGCTTTTACTTCTTTTTGCTCAGTCTCCTCTTCTTCTTTATTTAGATCCTCTGGTTTTGTTCATTTCTGAAGCTGGACTGCAAGTGGGGGGGCTGTACTTTGTGCAGTTCTGAAACATAATTGAGGGGAAATTTGTGATTCAGAAACTATCTGCTGATCCCAGTATCTGCTGAAGGTGTGTGCGCTCCATTGATCCCACTTCCCACTGCATTACAATCTGTTCACACAGTGGGGGCATAGGTTTGCCCCCTGAAAGCAAAATGAGGTAATAAAAAGGACAAGAATGGAAAAAGGAAAGAGGTAGATGAGAGGACAGTGGAGAGAGAGAACAGGAAAAACAGACAGGTGTACCAACTAAGAAATGAAAAGAGACACAAATAAAGACAGAAAAGATTTAAACAAACAAACAATCATATAATCACACAAACTGACCAAAAAAAAAAAAAGTGTCGATGTACTGTCCCTCAAAAATACCCATACACAGACAGGAAGTCTTTTAAAAAAACAGCATTAAAATAACAGAAACTAAGCAAGTACAAAAACATAATCAAAAACAGAAAAATGGAGAGAAGAGGAAAAAGCTAAAACAAAAAACAAACAAGAAACAAAACAAACAAGCAAAACAAACAAAAATCCCCCCCAAAAACAAAACTCGCTTTTAAGACATTCCATCTTCCTTTCAGCTCGGGTCTCCAGCCCCTCCCCTCTGATCTCAGCACAGGCTGATAGGGTTGCTCCTAGCATGGGTCAGATGCCCCCATGGACTACTGTGAGAGGAGGGTGGATCAGATCTGGTCTCGCTTCACTTGCTGCTGTTGCTGTCAAGTCAGCCACTCAGATCTGACAAGTCTGAGCCTGTTCCAGCGTGGGGGAGGCACATCTGTCCTGAGTTTGATGAGGAGATAATCTCCAGGTCCCAGCTTGGAGGCTGGGTGGAGCTGGGCAGGGCAATGCTGGTCTCTGCCTGGTCCCAGGACAGAAAAGATGGCACTAGTCAGTGTTTCCTCACTGGTTGTAGGGATCTTTTCCAGCTTTCCCCTGCCTTCTCCACGGATCGTGGGGATCCTGCCACTCTGCTGTCACAAATGATGGTATGGGCCAGGCGCTGGGTGGTGAGGATCAAGTGCTTTCTGGTGCCTCTTCTCAGGAGACCCCTGAGAACAGCAGACTACCCTGTGTGCTTGGGACTCCAATATCAGGGCATAGGGGATTGCAATCACCTCCAGAGTATAGCTCTGAGTGCATGAACCCAAGTCTCCCCTCAGACGGACTTTCACTCACCCACCGGCACACATCCACTCACACAGAGAATCTTTATGGAAACACACTTTTGCAGAGGTTCACAATCTGACCTGCTCCATTGCCATCTTACTGGAAATCTGGGTTTATATTTTATTATCCACGCTGGGAAAAGAGGAACACCTTGGGCTTGTTAAGGGTAGAAGCTGTAAAAAATCAGGACCCACAAAGTGCTGCATCCTCAGTAAAAGGGTAGATTAGTAAAACAATCTGCCTACCAGGGCAAGTGGCAAGGAATCATGTCTGCTGTGGCTCAGGCTGTGAAAAGCTTAACTCAGTTTTAAACCTAGTTTTAATTCCTCATCTTTCTTCTCTTTCTTTCTTCCCTCCTCGTCCTCCTACTCCTGGTCACCCTCCCCCTGGCATCTCCTCTTCTTTCTTCTTTGTAGACTAGGGAGATAATACATCCTAAGGATTGACACACGCATTTTTTTTATTACTTCCTGCACTACTCCTTTTAGAGTATATATACAACCTTCATTCCTTCTTTGCATATCATTTAAAGTTTATTAACTTCTAAAGTTTATTGAGTTCTTTATATAATCGTTGTTCATGTCAAATGCAAATATGGTTGCTAGTTTTGCAATCACATAGAAAAAGTAAAAATGAAACATTACCATTTTTATTTTTAATATAAATGAGTGACATCTCTTACCATAACTGTTGGAAGACATGCAGTATACATTATCTGATTATACTACCAAGAGGCCAGCGCATACATATTAAGCTCAAGTTTACTGAATTCTATCAGTCATCAGTTATGAAGGGACAATTTCCCCACAAGGGCCTGTTTAGAAAATGAACTCTTTTCTATTTAGAAGCTCTAGCTTAGACCACATTACCATCAAGGCCACTAAATGATAAGATTTAAAGGACACTTGAAAGAAAACTTTGCTTAGATAAAAGCCACTGTAATTGCTTTCAGACAATTCATGTGGTTTCAAGTCTGGTGGTCTTTATTTTTTTAATTTTTATTTTTTAAGTGAGAACTTCTTAAACAGTGAGAAACTATCCTATGAAGATAGTGGTGTTATGATCCTATTTTGAACAGTTTGAAAGGGTGCCGTAAGCCTGGAGCTTTTCTTGTAAGACAGAGAAAGAAAATGTTCTGATGTCTTCCAAATTAAACTTTCAGGTGTGTTACCACCCACTCCCGCTACATCAGCTCCAAGTTCTAGAAGATTAACCAAAGCTCAGGCAGGTAGCTATAACACTGACAGAATTACCTGGGTTGTTGCTATTCCTAGGGTCCCTGAGGAAGCATCTCACTGCAGCAGCAACAAAGACATTCTTAAGACACATTGGTGTTTGTTTGAGTCTCAGCAGGTGGAACAGTGGGGGCTACTAAAAGAAGAATGTTAAAGAATATTCTTAAGCTTGATAAGTTTGAATAAACATTAGGTGATGTCTGTGTGGTTCACAAACAAGCACCAGATTGAAAAATAGTCTACAAAAAAGTACCCGATGAGATCACCAAACTGAATCTGTTATGGTGGTGTGGCATTTATACAGTGTACTTACTCTATATACTCAGGTAAAGGCAACACACACACACACACACACACACACACACACACAATTAATCAATTTTATAAATACTTGCATTTCTACTTGTTGAAGAAATGCCCCCATGTGACTGTGCCATGGGAACATTGTTTCCACAGACCTCCCGGATTCAAGAACCTCATTGTTATGTGTGTTACTTACAATAAAAAATGCATGTTCCTGTTCAACATGGCTGTTAAAAGTGAGTGCAAATGATTTCATCTGGTGCCTGGCCAAGGAAATAGTGACTTATTGTTTTAGTAAAGGAAAAGTGAGTTGTACTTAATGAAAGAGGGTTTAATACTAACTCTCTTTGGAAGGTGGAAGAAATTTTAAAGATAACTTTGACTTTGGAACCTAAATTCCATCTAAAATATTATTCTACTCTGACAATATTTTATCCCACATACTGAAATGTTATGCTCAGTAACTGGTTATTAAAGTGACGCACGTTCATGCTACTGAAGAAAACATTTAATTCATAGGTCATTTTAGACACAACACCTCTTTTTATTTACATTCTGCCAAAAAGTAACACAACAACAAATCCAAAACGTGGGTAATATCATCTTACTTCAGCTTCTCCAGGACTGATATCTATGGAGCTCATTTACCTGATATTAATATGGTCCGTGTGTGTATGTGTGTGTGTGTGTATGTGTGTGTGTCTCATACACACATATAGACACACATAAGCACATATATTATATCCTAACTAAATAGTTACATTCCAAATGAATTTATAAAATATGTTAAAACTAATTCAAAACACAAACATATATTCAAAAGAATTATTGCTCAAAAAAATGTTATGATCTTTTCAAATTAAACTTTCAGGTGTCATGACTTCTGCAGGGAGAGTTATGAGCCAAGGGATCAATGGGATCAATCTTGTTTAGATTCCTAGAATCTTTCTGGCTGGTATCAGAAAAAAAAAAAAAAAAGAGCGATGCAATACAGTGCTCTCTGTTTGGTGAGCTACTTCTTTATTTATTTATTTATTTTTTGCAAAATTCTGGCACCAGGACCTTCACTGCAATAATCAGGTGTGCCTACCAGTCCAGAGAGCTATACGATTTCATGCAAACACTGAAATTTTCCATCGGGATGATCTAATTCATACTGTAGAAAGAGCAGTGTAAGCAATTCACTGTTAGACATAGTCACACATAACAGATTACAAAAGATACATTTATTTTTATATCATTCACCAATAAGGAGTTGGAAAACACCTTTAGATAGTTTGGCCCAAGAGAATGATTTCAATGGGAGTTCAGCCCGGAGGTCTACTGTCTTTGCAGTGTCCTAGTCCTGCTCATCTTTTCCCCATCTCTACAGTATTCTTTTCCCTATCCAAATCTGGGCTTGGGCATCACTTTGGCCTCATAGAACCATTATTGCTATTTGTACATTTTTTTACAACTATTTGCAGTCATTGAAAGTTAACTTTACATATCAAGCATGTATTGACTGTTTTGCAAAGCAAAAGTGTTGTTTCTGCTAAATAAACTTTAAAATTTAGTCAATTTCTGCTATTCCAGAAATGGCATGGCTGGTTGCATGGCCCTGCGTCTTTCTCTCTCTCTAGTGAGACTTTTGTGCTGTCTGTTTCTGGTTCAATGGTTCAGACCCCACTTCAGGATCGGGA
Source organism: Tarsius wallacei (assembly GCA_963574415.1). Classification (NCBI taxonomy): domain Eukaryota; kingdom Metazoa; phylum Chordata; class Mammalia; order Primates; family Tarsiidae; genus Tarsius; species Tarsius wallacei. The sequence continues at coordinate 15,142 of CAUYQG010024161.1, read as the reverse complement.
AAATATTACATTACTTCCTATTACCATATAGGGAAACTTCCCGATGGAGCCTGAACTGGATAACTACATTAAATATCCTCCTGGCTTCAGTAGCTTGGGAGAAGACAATGCATTCATTTATAGCTAGTATTGCATGTGCTACTGTTAAATTCACAGAGACAATTACCAGAGGAAGCCAGAAAAACAAGCCATTATACAAGTTAAGAATATTTATAAAAGTAAGTTGGATATATTCTTCAATCAAGTAAAATTCTCTCTGGTCTTTTTGCCTATGATATTAATAAGAAGACTGAATGTTTGACCTAAAGATCATTATTATCTATGGTAAAGAAAATCATCATTAAGAAAAGAAACTCGGAAAATGGAAAATTTCTTTTCATTACCATCTATCATTACCAGGGAAGCTTTGGCATTCTGGGATCTTTATTGAGAACCCCAAATCTCTAAGGATTAGATTTCTAACATTACCATTTCTAGTAGCATATAGGTCTCAGAAATATTTCTCAGTGGGTTCTTTCCGGCTATCCATTTTTATCTTCTATTCCTGGAGGAAAGTGACATTAAAGATGTGTATAAAGTCAGATTTCTTACTGGGCTTCCAGTTGCTTTTCGACATGTAATATGTAACAACACCTTGAGAATGAAACGCCTCTCTTACGTCTGAATTTCCATTATGCCCTGTGGTAGAAAGGAAAAATAGAATTTTTCTGTATTAAAGGAAAGGGTGCTCGGGCACAGAGTGGGATAGAATCTAGTCCAAGTGTTCCAGCTAGTCCAAGGTCACTTGCAAATCCCTTGAGAAAGAAGTAGAAAATCCAAAGCTGAGACAAAAGCAAGTGCTAATGACCTCACCAGGAATTTGCTTTGTGGTCTGTGGTTTACTTTTTCTCTATATTTTGAGTGACATGGATCAGAAGGCAGTTTTGTTGCAATCTTGGCATAGCAGCAAAGCTCCCATTTACTTTGTAAAATTGGGCAATTTCTCAGATCAGGTTGTTTGTTATAAAACTATATTCTTCTAAGGCCATTGTCAGGTGCTCATTTTCTCAACACCATTGACTAAGTACTGCTAGAAAAATTTGACATATATAATAAAATATGAATGTTTAAATTCTTCTAGTACTTTTAACATGTCAGTAGAGCAAGATAACTAGAAGATGGTATTCAGTGTAAAGCATTATTGTTAACCAACAATTTTAAAAGTTTTAGAGGTAAAGGAATACGGCATTAGTCAGGGAACATTCACCTTCAAATGTATCTGTTGAGCAAAGTTATTCCAAATGTAAGCTCTGAATATTTTTACAAGACAAGCTTCTTGAAAGACCATTCACCCAGACTTCAGTATTAACTGCCAGCAATTTCACTTGCTAGTCTAAGAACTAAAACCAAACTTCAATTAAGAAACTGAACCTGTAAGGGTGAGCAATTTGGGTGATAAATGTTTCCTCATTTCTAGAACTGTTGGATTTTCTCTCACTCAAAGAATGAGGAAGCAGGTAAATCTCCAGGGTTGAGCTTTTCGGGGTGAGATTTTTCTAACTCTACACCTAATTATCTGTGTGTTCCATCAGCAGAGATTCTCAAGGTACTGCTTATTGGAACTGACCTGGTAGGCATCCCAGGTATTAAGGATGAATGAATAAATAACTTTGCTGAATGCTGCTGAATATGTGATAATGTAATTAGTATTCCTGCCAACAGAATTGAAAATGAGATGTTGCATCTCTAGGGACTTTTATACTTCTCTGTAAATAGTTTCTCTTAAAATGCACAAGATACATATGAGCTAAGCAAAACAGTTCACTCTAAATTAAAATGCTATTATGCTACAGATGATGTGGATGAAGGGCTTACTGAATTGTCACTCCCAGATTGACAGAGGAAAGCTGTCATTTACATATTTTCCAAGCACATTGAGCCTCCAAGGCATTTGATTTTTTTCAAACTACAGCAGCAAAAATCCCATTTGGGTTAGAAATAACCCACTAGAGGAACACAATGATGACCCATTGCTAGAATCTTCATGGCTATAAAATAAATGTTAACATTCATTTGATACTAAGGAGAAGGAAAACAAACTATTTGAGATAAGGCACTTTCTTCCAGATTTCAAAGTGAGAATTTTTTAAAAGTGTGATGTTTCAAAATCATCGGAGATTGCTGCCTCAATTTGTTTAAAAAATTAAGGCATTTACCATATTGGCACCAAATCAAGTCAATCTAATCAATTTCCCCTTGGATACTTCAGTAACTTAGAATTTAAATGCTAATCAGTTCCATTCGGATTATTTACATACAGGTGCATAAGAAATAATCCAGTGGATTGTTGCCCAATACTTACTAGTTAAAACTGCAAAGGCAAGAATGATTTTTTCTTCCTTCCAGAGCATTTGCAAAGGATGAGTGAACTTTTTTCAGACTCAGCAGGACTTCCTCAGTTTGGCTGTGTTTCAACTCAAAATGATTTCCTCCTCAGAAATAAGTACAAGAGTGCTAGTTCATCTCTCACTAGAAACAAGAATAGAGATGTATGTCTCATGGCTAAAGACTCAAATCAGGAACGTGTTTAGAGAGCAGATGCTAGTGGGTCCAGTTCTTTTAATGGCATCACTATAAACCAGAATAAACGGAGGAATGCAAACCAACATTGAACCAGAAATCAGAAGAGTTGGCTTAGCATTGCTACTAACAAGCTCTGTAGCCCTTAGCAAGCCACATATACTCTCAGTTACACAGGCTTAAATTTCTACCTGTGCAAGGGAAAGTAGTTTGAAGGAGTTACTCCTTTGTTTATTCAAATACATTGAGTGCTTGCAATTTGCTAGTTATTGTTGAAGGGTAGGAAAATATGCTACCCCAAAATATGACAGTTTGGCATAAGAATTTTTGTTTTTCTTGAGCTGAAGGCAATTAGGAAGAAACAGATACAAGAAACACTTTTTGTCCTCCTCTATTTGCCTAAAAGCAGGACACAAATTTGCATATGTCGTCTTCCTCTCTCAGGGAAGGTCAAAGGTTGATCACTGGTGATGACTTTAGACCTTTATCAGCCTGGAGATGGCACCATGGGGATCTACATAACAAACTTTACTAACTAGCCTTTTTCTCCTATGAGTTTTCCAAATACAGTAAGTCACCTACAAAGGAATGAGTTCCATTCCAAGAGTGTGTTTGTACATCAAATTTGTTTGTAAGTCCAACAAAGTTAGCCCAGGTACCCAATTGGCTATATAGTACCGAACTATGTTAGGTTGGTAATACTTTTCACACAAATAATACATGAAAAATTAAAAGTAAAGCAAGCATTTTAATCTTACAGTATAGTAAGTATAGTGCAGTACAACAGCTGGCATCAAGGGAACAGGCAGGAAGAGTTACTGACTGGAGGAGGGAGATGAGGTGGGAGATGGTAGAGCTGAAGAATTGTCAGTAATAGAAGATAGAGTGCAAGTTGCAATTTCACTCATGCCTGATGTCAATGGCACAGGTTCTGGTTCCTTGCTGGATTCAATTCTATCTGTCCTCTTGTAAAAAACGACTTAGTGATGTCTGAGTAGTAGCTCATTTATTCTTGTCATAGATGACATAATAGCACTGGATTGCATGAGGAACAGCTGTTGCAACCTTCATGTGTTGTTCTATGTCTGGGTCCTGTACCTCAAAAATTAACAATGCCTCCTCAAATAAACATGTGTACCCGACAACTCTATAATAAATACATTTTTTAAAAAAGAAAAAGGAAAATCCTCTTGCCATTTCCTGCATCTTGACTCTCTTCGATTCTTCATTTATTCTTCCTGTCTCTCTCTGTTCTTTCTCTGGGCCTCCTATTCCATCAGGTCTTTATGAGTAAGCTTCTTGTGTTGCACAGCAAGGAGTTCCTTGAAGTTGTCCTCTTGCAGATCCAGCTCCAGCTTCTTGTTGAGGGTCACCAAGTTGCTGAAGACCTCTTTGGACTGCTCATCTGCCTTCTCAAATCCACAAAAATCGTGAACAAACTGAGGGCAAAGGTTCTTTCAAATCCCATTCATGGTTATAGTCATAAACTCACGCCAAGAAAAAGTCAATGTTTTTGTGGCCTTTTAGATGTCATAGTCCTTCCAAAATTGTCCCAAGGTTGTTCCTGATTTGTCACTTGTCTTCACTGCCTGACAAAAAGTGTGACGTAAATAATGTTTCTCGAAAGTCACCATAACTCTCTGATCCATATGCTGGATGAGTGGCAATGTACGTGGTGGCAGATGCACTACTCTGACATTGAGCTGAAGGTCGTCCATGAATGAGGGGTGGCCCAGAGCATTGTCAAGCAGTAAAAGAATATTGAATGAGATGTCTTTCTCCAAGCAATATATCTCTACCTCTGGAATAAAGTGGTGGAAAAACCAGTCCTGGAAAATGACCTGTGTAACCCAGGCTTTGGAACTACTTTCCACATAGCAAGAAGAAAGCCCTTGCCTATGTTCTTAAGGGCTCTTGGTTTCTCTGAGTGGTGATAAACTAAGAGAAACTTTAGCTTCATATTGCTGGAAACATCACCACCAACAACAGAGTTAGCCTATCCTTTGCTGCTTTAGTATAGCCTGACATCAATTTCTCCTCCTTACTTATGTAACTTTGGTCTGGAATCCTCTTCCAGTACAGTCCTGTCTCATCCACATTAAGAACATGTTTGGCAAATACATGCCTTCATCAATATTTTATCACAGCATTTCAGGAAATGGGGCAGCTACTGTATCTGCACTCGATGCCTTGCCACTTACTTTTACTTTGTGAGGTTGGCTCTAACCTTGAATGAATGAAACCAGCCTTGGCTGGCATTAAAAGATGTGTACTCTGATTCTTCACTGAGTTTCTTCTTCAAGTCTTCATAAAGGCTTTTGGCTTGCTCTTGAATCTTACATTTAGTTGAGCAGGACTTGACACTGATGCTGATCCTGCTTCCACACACTGAGAAGTTTCTCTATCCCCTCATCACTTTTTCCATGCTTATTTGATATTGTTGTTGACTCCATCAGCACAACAGACTTCATATGTTCCATGATCTTGCCCTTGTTCTTCAGAATTGTCCTGATGGTTGAACAATTCATGTTGTGAGAATGAGCAACATCTACAATCTTTTCACTTTGCTCCATTCTCTCAATTGTTTTCACTTTTGTTTCCATTGTTATCACTTGGTGCTTCCTAGCAGTGCCAGCTATATCACCTCAGCTTTTATGCTTGGTTTTGGACAGCCTGGGCTTGAAATAAAGATGCTGTACTACTGTACTCTATACAGTACTGTACAGTACACAAAAGCACAACCACTTGTAAGGGATGCATGCATGTGACAATGTATTCCAGATACATTAACTAACTTATGTGACTAGACATGAAAATGGACCTCCGCATCTTTGAAAGTTCTCAACTTGGCCGGGCACAGTGGCTCACGTCTATAATCCCAGCACTTTGGGAGGCCAAGGTGAGAGAATTGCCTGAGACCACGGTTACAAGACCAGCCTGGCAATTTGGTGAGAACTCATCTCTACAATAAACCAAAATCAAAAAAAACAAAAAAAAGAGAAAGTTCTCATCTTGAAGGTTTGTATTTTGGGGACTTACTATATTTGTCCTCCCACAATTAATGACCCTAGACATTCAAGTTCCTTTTCCTTTGTTTTTCTGTGCTTATAAAAAGTTGTTGTTCCAGCTACTTGGAAGGCCAAGGTGAAAGGAAGGATCAACAGAGCCTAGCAGGTTGAGGCTGAGGTGGTCATGAGTATCCCACTGTACTCCAGCCTGGGCAACAGAGTGAGACTTCGACTCAAAAAAAAAAAAAAAGCTGGTGTTCTAAGCTATCTCCTTGAGAGTTACTCTTTCTCCGAGTAACATGTCTTGGGATGATGCATAAGTTTGTAGTATTTTTTGCTTACCATGGAATGCAAATATTGCAAGATGGTTGACTGGTCATAGTTCATCACATTTTCCAATTCTTGCCTTGGCTGACTTGGATCATCATAGATGAAAACGTTCAAACAGCCCTTATCAAAGCATAATAGTCTTCTTGAACATAGAGAATCACTCAGGTCAAAGGGGGCCTCTTTGAAATGAAAAAAACATTTTCTTGTTGTGCGTTCCCTGGTGGTATTCTCCCTGTACCCAGCACTAATGTTTCCAACCACCTCAGTTGCCTTTACTCCTCTGTTAAACTCAAACAGAAGTATATGTTGGAAGTGTTTGTTTTTTCTACTTGACATTCCATCTTCTGTAGCCCACAAATAGCACTAACTTTCTTTAAATCTGCAAATGCAAGGTGTATTTACAAGCACAACATTGCCACTCTAAATGACAAATTACAAATGATGAACAAACTCTCAACACTACAGTGTTGCCATGCCAAAAACAAATGCTATAAATTTATGCATTAGTCTTATATTTATGAGCTAAAACTATTTTTCTTTCCGTTTTTCTCTTGTTAACCTCAAAAATTCAAAAGGGACTATGATTTGAATGTATTCCCTTCAAAATTCAAGTGTTGCTACATGATATTTGTAGGTGGGATCTTTAAGAGTTGGTTAGGCCAGAAGGGCCCCTTTCTTGTTAATGGGATTGAGGTCCTTGTAGAAGAGGCTTTGCACAATGTTCAGCTCTTTTGCCCTTCTACCTTCTGCTATGTGAAAACATAGCATTTCTTTCCTCTGGAGGACACAGCAATAAGGTGCCATCTTGGAAGCAGGGAGTATCTCTCATCAGACAATTAAACCTGCTGGAGCTTTATTCTTGGACTTCCTACCCTGAAGAATGGTGACAAAATAAATCTCTGTTCTTTATAAATTACCTAGTCTCAGGTATTTTGGTAGAGTAGCAGAAGCAGACTAAGGCAGAAGGGTAGAGGAGAAATTATTTTTCCTCCCCCACATTGTGATTACTACTGATATTCCTACTGCTGAAACTACTTCATGGAGTCTGCACCCTGGCGCGCTGAAGTTGGTGGACTAGCTTTCTTGGTTTGTTTGTTTAAATTGACATCACCTGGTTTTTTATGCTCAAAATTGACTATAAAGAAAAGATTATCACCAGTCAGCATAGACCACCCCTTCTAATCTTACAAAGCTTGGGCCATCCTTGCTTAACTAAGATCCATAGGTATACATGAATAATTCATAAAGATTATGATTTATAAGAATTAGCCAATTTTCAGTATTTGTGATTTTTATTATATAAAGATTCTGTATCTTCTTTAAAATGACCTCTCATGAAAGCTTCCAATATTAAAGATGTGCTGATATTACAGATTTTGTATGAGGTCTGACAATTAAGTTCACAAACTTGCCATCGTATACTTAAGTTGGCAGCACTGTACAAACAGCTTAGTAAGGCTTCATAACCTTGGTATATCAGTGTCTCACCCTTCTGTTCATGTTGACATGTAGTGCTGTCTTGCTGAGTGGCATTCATTATTGTTGTTTCATGTTTTTGTGTACCATCATGGGAGTTTAGAGCAATGAACAAACATCAAATTTCATATTAAACTTTGCAAGAGTGGAAGCGAAATCACTTAGATATGTAGTCCAAGTTTATGGGGGTAGTGTGTTGAAAAAAATGGCAATGTACAAGTGTATTAAATATTTGTCTGAGGGGAGACACTGTAACACTGATGAAAAGAGGTCAGGATGGCCAGTAATGAGCAGAACTGACAAAACCATTGCAAAAATTTGTTGAATTGTGTGTCAAAATTATCAGCTGAATGTGAAAAGTATAGCAGACCAAATAAACATAGACAGAGACACAGGAAACTCTTAACTGAAAATCTTGGCATGAGAAAGTTATGTGCAAAAATGATCCCAAAGAATCTCTTGCATAATGACAATGCACCAGCTCACACAGCACTGTCTGTGAGAGAGTTTTTAACCAGCAAACAAGTAACTGTATTAGAATACCCTCCCTACTCATCTGACCTGGCCTCCAGTGACTTTTCTTTACCTGAAGATAAAGGAAATATTGAAAGGAAGATGTTTTGATGACATTCAGGACATCGAGGGTGATACAACAGCTCTGGTGGTCATTCTAGAAAGAGTTCCAAAATTGCTTTGATGGGTGAACTAGGCACCAGTATCAGTGTATAGCTTCTCAAGGAGAGTACTTCAAAGGTAACTGTAGTGATATTCAGCAATGAGTTATGTAGTACTTTTTCAAGTATTAATTCGTGAACTTAATTGTCAGACCTCATAGATCTAACAAAACTTGCCTTCATAGAGTACTGTACATTTTTGACCTCTTGGTTGCCCAGATAATATGTGTTTTCTTTACTTGGATTACTTTTCTCTGTTTCTGTCTATCTACCTTAAGCCAAATTTCTCTTACTGAGCCAGAAACTTTGCTACTTCCTACACAAATATTTCTCCAATTACATTGCTTTATTTTATTTTTATTTTATTTATTGAGCACTATTGAGCCATTATTTATTGAGCAATTATATGTCAGACACTGAACTAGGCTTTTTATACACACACACACACACACACACACACACACACACACAATCTCTCTGTGCTTAGACTTCTATAGCCTTAATAATACCATTTCATATCTCTTTCGTATTCACTTATTTATTGATTGATTCACTTAGTACATATTTATTGATCATTTACCATGTGTCTAGTATTCTGATATTATTATAAATGCTAGTGATACAACAAAGAGCAAAAAAAAAGTCCCTGATTTTATAGCGTCAGCTTCTAAATTGATGATAAGTTCCTGGAAGATGGGATCCATTTCATTCTTTTTGTTTGTTTTTATTTTGCTTTCTCTGCAGTAGAAAATAAATATTTATTAAATGTCAACAAGACGTGCTATAGTTTGAATGTATACTTCAAAACAAATGTGTTAGAAACTTTATCCCTATTGCAACAATGTTGGGAAGTGGGGCCTAATGGGAGGTGTTTAGACCATTAGGGCTCAATTATAAAAGGCATTGAGACTGTAAGTGTGATCTCTTTCTCTCTTTTGCTCATGCTCTCTTGCCCTCTGCTTTCTGCCATGAAATTGCCTAGCAGGAGGGTCCTCACCAGATGTGGGGGTCTTGGTCTTGAACTTCCCAGTTTCCAGAACTGTAAGAAATAAATGTATGTTCCTTATAAATTATGGAGTCTCGGGTATTCTGTAATAGCAGCACAAAACAGACTAAAATACACCAAAGATGTAGAAGGAGAGAAGCAATAAGATGACCATCAAGTGTTTTATGAAGATGACTAAGGATTGTCGTGCAGCAGCTCACTATATATTTTGAAAAGCAAAACAAACACTATTTGTATTACTACCACTGTATCCACATTAAAAGGACATGGCTAAAACTGGTCCTAGGAAGTATTCAGAAGTAAAACACTTGACTGCCCAAGTCCATCTCATCTGCCTACCTGCCTCCTCTTCTTCCTTCTTTCTTTTCTGCTTTCTTTTCTTCCTTCCTTCCTTTTTTCTTTCCTTCCTTTATTTCTTCTGTCTGTTCGTCTTCTTTTCTTCCAAAATCATCTAAATGCTTTTTGTAATGATACTTGTTGGGAATTTTTCATGATTCACATGAAAAGTACTAGCATTTAAAAGATGAGTGGTAGAGGAATGAAAAGTTAACACGTATTATTAAAATATAGTATCTCAAATACCATAATTCAGGAGTAGGAAAATCTATCAAGGCAAATGATCCCAATAGAATTATTGAGAGTTAAAATTATATTACCTACTAGTGGTCAATTGTGTAGAAAGGTGCCATTGTTTTTAGCAATGAAGACAGAAAAACAATATAATTGCAATAGAGTGGTCAAAATTTTATTTTTTAGCATAATAATTTTTTAGCAAGCATTTTCAAAACTCAATATACATTACTTTTGAAAATGTTGATTTCAGAACCATATAAAAAAGATATCTGAAGGATTATTGGCTGGAGAGATTGGTAAGGACAACCAGAAGAAAGAGAAACTAATCTGTTTTTCCAAAGATATAGGCAACTGATCAAGGCTTTAATCCTGACAGCACACAGATTTCCTGACTTTCAATCTGACACCCATAAATATTCCAGCTCAGTGGGTCTTTGGGTTCCCCAGTCTCTATAAATATACCATAGCTTTTGATTGTTTTATGATGGAAGTTTATTTTATTTTATTTTTGCCTGCACAGTTGGCTTTGTTTTTTTCTATGCTTTATAGACCCTTGTCTTTTTATTAGTTCACTGTTCCCTGTTGATTTTGTGTTTTATATTCCTGCTGTCACCACCAGAACCTCACTGTAAACAAGAATGTTGTATCTCAGTGGGTTATTTTCTGTTAATGACCTGTGATACAGTATATAAATAAACCAGAGAGTCATCCACAGGTGCAGTTTATTAGAGTTATTGCACTGTGGCTTGGGTAATGTTCCTTGGTTCTTTAAAACTTTGCTGCTTTGAGAAGCAAAGGGGCCAGCTAGCTGGCAGTTTTGAAGAGAGAAAAATGAGCCTGTCACTTTGCAATGGATGGAAGCTCAGTCTAATAATCACAATTTTAATTTCTCAGTGTCAACATCTAGGTTGTCATATGACTTTAAAAATTCCACCAAGCCAAATTACCCAAATAAAGTGATCTGGTTCTAACAGCTATCTTGAGCAGGAATAGAGAGAACACACAATGGTCCCTTCCCACACATAAAAAATAAAGCCACAGGAAAAAACACACACTATACCGCTCAATTAGGACAAGAGGGATTGTTTTGGGTTGCACACAGGTGCATAATGAAGACTGATAATGATAGTTTATTAATGAATTCTCATAACCCCTGGTGAGGTAGGTGTTATTAAGACTCGGGTTCATGTGGGGCAATGGAGGCTAAGTAACTCACCCAAGGCCACTCAGTGAATCGGTCCCTCCTCGGGAAACAGAGCCGTCAATTGAGCTCCTGCCTTACTTTGTGTTCTAACCACTAGATCATGGTCTGTTTTTGTCTTGGGATGAAATTAGCAGAAGTGCAATTGAAGCTGAAGAGGCAAGAGATAGAAAGATATTTGTAATGGCTTCAGAAGGGAACTAAAAGGCGATAAAGGGCCCTGAGAATACTGTAACGTGCTTCAATGAACAGATATGTACTTCTGGCTTTGAAATACATTAGGAACAAATTCTGCCACACATCAGAAGCATTAAGGACTTGGAGAAGACAAGAGAAGGAACAGAGGTAAAATGGAAAGTACGGCAGAGGAGATTAATGTTCTGGACATTCTATACTATTATGTAGGGTACTTATAACATAATTTAGCCCTGGGATCTTTTCCTGTTGTGGAGATGTGTACAGAATAAGGCTGCAGGCTTCTATTTTACTAACTGTGAGCAAAATATTAGTAGATATTCCATTGCCTTTCTTGTTTTCTTATTATTTATAATAATAAAAATAATAATGTTCAATTATAAATCTTTATAATTATCTATCACTGGTATTAAATACCTCTGTGTTTACCACAGGTATACAAGATGACTGTATTCTAAACTAACAAAAACAACCCATGCATAACAAATCCCTAGTAATTTAAGATGTTTGACTAATGCATGTATACCCATACCTGTCTGAAATGACGACTTTCACTTTGATGTATCTCAATATTCAAATTTGTTCCAGGTTCTTTATTAGACAGATATACTTATTTCTTTGTGCCGTGTTCGTTTGTTCTAGAAATAATTCTGCTTAGTGGAGCTGCATGATCAATTCACTCCACTGTTTTATCAAATATATCAAAATCATACAATCTGTGCCATTGCACAGAATTAGTTCTGTGAGTTAGTATTAAAATACAAGTTATTCAAATTTACTAACTGAAAATGAAATATTGATGTACAATCTTAGAAAAAAAATTTTGCACGTAGATTTTATAATAGTCAAGTCATAACTGTCCCTAGTTATGTATTGTCTCATTTGCCATCCCATGATGTTGTCACTATTTAATTTTTGGAGTATTATTATTGTTCATCTAGAAAGCACCTGTTTAGACAGTTGTAGCAGAACAAAGAAGGTTTCCTTCTTTGGTGACTTAAATAAGAGAAGCAGAGCTGTCTGAGTGTGAAGATCTTACCTGAGATCTTTGCTTGCTTCATACGTCTCATCTCTCCAGCAATTTTCACCAACACAATACTTTTGAGAGCTTGATGGTCAAGTAACCAAAGACCTGCATCCACAAGCACTTAATCACTATAAGGATTTCTATAGCATTTACGTCTTTATAGTTTCCTTATTAGTCATATACCAAGACATGGTTAAGATGATAAGAGAGAGAAAAACTACTTATGATAATGATTTCAGTCATTCATGGCTATGTAAACTCTTAAATCATTACCTAATGCTAAATCTACTGACTAATTGGCTCTGCAGTTTTGATATTTTTTTGGTTTAGTTTTATGGAAAGAAGAAATACCTATAATATTTGTTTACCAGAAGACAATTATGAAAAAGACAAGTAATCAAATATTGGTTGTGTTACTTCTTTAACATTAAAAGCAATTTATGAATCACAGTGTTTGTTAGATGGATAGGTGTTTCTTATTACTTTTATTTTTGACTGATCCACCCAACTCATAATCTGCTTAGATCCTTACTTTTTTTGTTATTTCACACCTAACTTCCATTTTTACTAGATTAATTTTTAACTTAAAAAATAAGAATGGAGAAATAAGAAAATCCTACCTTTTGCCTGCTTTGAGAAATGATTTCAGAGTGGCATTTAAAAGGAATGTTTGTATATGCTTGATTTAATACATGCACAAATGCATATTAACATGCATAATTTTTCTTAGTGATTTAAATGACATATAATATTTCACCAAAGAATTAAAAGTTAATATAGAGAAACACTATCAAAAGAACCTCCAGAGATTAAAATGGTATGATAATTAATTGAGTGAATTAAATATCACCTCTGTGGTGCTTCCCTCAGTTGCAGCTTCTGGGAGCATCAGATATCAGCAGGTACAGGACAGAGTAGTCTGAAGTCTCAGGAGAGGTTAGTAGGAAATGGTCTGCCAGAAGGAAGCATCAGAATGGGCCTAGGGAAAACATGCAATGCCACAGTAAGACCCAGGACACCTTTTCCCCCATGATTCACAGTAATTTTGCATGATAAATGCTTGGTTTTCTTTTTTCTGCCTGTTATCGCATGATCAGTATATCTGTTTTCTTTTTAACTGATGTGGAATTTTATATTACTAATCATAATAGCTTACCTTTTGAAGGAAAATTAGAAATTTACTCAAACAGGCACCTAATGCCAGAATTCATAATATATTATTTTTGCTAAATAGAAATCTATCTCTGCCAGAATACTTGCAGTGACAGTGAATTTACCACGTTGCAAAGTAGTTATTCCAAAGACTGCCTCCCTCTAGCTTTCGTTCATTTGTCTAGTTCTCCCTTATAGAACAACTACAATTAATGACTTTCAGGTGTCATGCTTCAGAGTTTTGACAGCAGCCATCCCTAGTAAGATACCACATTACTTCAGTAGTCTTTTAGGTTACGTAATTCTAAGACCAGCATTATCTTCCTGGTTACTGTTCTTTGGATGGACACTGGTTTTACAAGATTTCAACAATAAATATTTTCAAGAATTATAGCAATATACCAGATACATTTTAATCAATGCTGCATGTAATAGGAATATTGATTTCTAAGGTTTAGATATTACACCTCTACTAATTTTGAATTTGTTTAAATGTTTGATCAGCTATATCACAGAATTGGTTCAAAGTAAACTTGAAATCAATTAACAACTTCAGACATTTTCACATTTGTATTGCTTAACTATGTCTTTTCTATTTTATCTTTATGTATTATAAGTTTATATTAATGGAGAAAGTGTTCAAGAAATGGGCTATAAAAATCCATTCTATTGTGTGTTTATAAGTTCTCACCTAAAGTATGTTTTAATTTCTGCATTCTGCCTTTTGAGATATATTGATATATTGGAGCATTTTGTGAGGGTGAAACACAAGAATAGTATGAGACTTTTAGAAAATATCATCTGAGGAACTATCAAAGGAACTAGTAAGGCAGCATTAAGAAGTTATGTGATAACTTTTTGTTCTGTGAATGCTCTTCAAATATTTGAATGGCTGCTGTCTGATGATAGCAATTAAACTAACTGATTTATGTTAGTTAAAATAAGGCAAAATTAACCCTGATATTACAAAGAATTGTCTTGCCATTAATTTTTTTCTAAAGTGGGTTAGACCATTTGGAGTAATAGTGAGCTATCTATCACTGATAATTTAACAGAGAAAAATTATTGGCTAAGAATAATGTTAAGGGTATTAACTCATCAGATGGAATGCTAAGTTAGATTATTTTTTTCAAATTAGTGTTTAGAAATATATTTTTGGAACTATTAAATGGAGAGCATAAATGGAGAACATTTATTTCCATTAAATGTTATTTTTGGGGGGTATATCACCTCAAGTATTTATTATTTCTTTGTCTTGGGAAGATTACAATTCCACTTTCCTAGTTATTTTGAAAAATAGTTGCCCTGTGGTGCTACTGAACACTAGATCTTATTCCTTCTACCTAATTGTATTTTTGTACCCATTAACTTTCTCCTTTTTTACCTTGTCCTTCCTCACTACCATTTCAAGCCTCTGTTGACCATAATTCTTTTTTTTTTAAAACATATTTTTTATTTTAAAATTGTGGGGTACAGTTAAGGGTTAGGTATACAAATATGCATCGTTCAGGCACCCTTGTTGATAAGGGGTGTCCCCCCATCCCCAGACAGATACTGGCTACCGTTAATCCCACCTCTCTTCCCCTCCCTACCACCCCATAGTTTCCTGCCACTGTCAATCCTTTTCTTATAGTATAACAATAGAAGTTCAAGGTCCACTTATGAGTGAGAACATGTGATACTCAGATCTTTGTTTCTGTGAGAGATCACTCAGTATTACAAACTCTACTTCCATCCAGGTTGCTGCGAAATTCATGATTTTGTTCTTTTTTATGGCTGCATAGTATTCCGTCATGTATCTGTACCACATTTTTTTAATCCGGTCCTCTTTTGATAGACAGCATGGTTGGTTCCAGGTTCTTGCTATTGTGAACAATGCTGTGATAAACATACGTGTGCAGGTATCTTTTTGATAGAGTGATTTGAGTTCTTCAGGGTATA